>JAASFQ010000545.1:0-19690 GCA_023333845.1 Globisporangium polare | reverse complement strand
GCCTCGGCCGGGCCAAAGTCCACGATCAGCTCCCGCTCGAGTGCGCTCAACACGTTCGACGCCAAGAGGCACCTCGAGAACGCGTTCAAGATCCGTTCGAGCGCCGCGATGGCGCAGTCTCCAGTGGCACGACCGCAGTCCTCGGGCGCGTTCAAGCCGCGCAAGATCGAGCCCACGCGCTTCCGCTACTTCTGTGAGTGCAGTGTGTGACCTTAGGCTGAGCCCTTGGTACGAAGGCTGACTATCTTGTTTCTATGCTAGATGACCGCGGGGACCTGCCACTCCGTGTGGACTTTGCGGGCGCCGTGCGCAAGCTCCAGTGGCAGGTGGACATCGCGAAGCTCGACTACGCTCACTACCTGCCGCTCTTCATGGAGGGTCTGCGCGACCTGGACGAGCCATACCACTTCCTCGCGCTCAACGGGACGCTGGACCTGCTCGAGAAGGGCGAGAACCGCACGCTCGCGTGCCTGACGCTGTTGATTTTGCCCATGAAGCAGAACCTCATGACACGCAACCCGACCGTGCTCTGCGTGCAGATGAAAGTGCTGCAGAAGCTCGTGCTCGGCTGTCCGTACGTGGGCGAGGCGCTCGTGCCCTACTACCGGCAGCTGCTCACAATCTTCAACCTCTTCATCACCAAGCGCGTCAACTGCGGCGACAAGATTGACTACGGCCAGCGGCGGCAGGAGAACCTCGGCGACCTCATCCTCGAGACGCTCAACGTGCTCGAGAGCCACGGCGGCTCCGACGCCTTCGTCAACATCAAGTACGTCTTCGTGTGCCGCGAAACCAAGCTCACTGATGTACCTGAGACCAACCTTGTGCTGCTGGGTTGATGTGGCTTCTGCTTGTAGATACATGATCCCAACGTACGAGAGCTGCATGCAGCGCCATCGATAGACAAGCTGGGTTATCTTTATCAGCTGAGTGGCGTTTCTGTTGAATGAAACCCCACAGCACTCTCCACACAATCCCGTTTCGACTCTGCCTTCTGGCTGAGGCTCTCCAGTCTTCAGGCTGCTCTCAGCCACACGCTCTCTCTGTAGCTCTTGGCTGTCGTTACAACACGCACCTATAGGATGAAAAAGCGACCGGTGCTCACGCTCCTCGCCGTTGAGGACGAGCTCCGCGCACCCAGCAAGGCTCGCACCGACCTGCGTCTCGGCAAGAAGAGCCTAGGCGAGGACGACGACGACTCGTCGCCTTCAGACAACGATGAAGAGATCGACGAGCTCGAGAACTCGTGCGACATCGGCGAGACGACGCTGCGCAAAGGTCTGATCCACATCAACCAGACGGGCGTCACCTTCGCCTCAGGCTCCAAGTCCCAGGCCCAACACCATCACCATAGTCGTAACACTGGTGATGACGACATCATCGAAGAGGAATCCGACGAGCTCTGCCACCAGCAGAACCCCAATACCAGGCGCAAGCTCATCTCGCTCGACGAGCTCGAGACCCTCGGGCTCCTCGGCCGCGGCTGCTCGGGCCACGTAGTGCGCGCGCGGCACCTGCGCACGGACACGCTCTACGCGGTCAAGCTCGTGAACAACGTGTACGACAAGAGCAAGCGCGACCAGATGCTCACGGAGATCCGCACGCTCTACAGTGTCGAGAGTCCCTATCTCGTGGACTTTTACGGCGCGTACTTCAAGGACCACGCACTGAGCATCGTGCTCGAGTACTGCGAGGCCGGGTCGCTCGACAAACTTATCGCCAAGCAGCGAGTGCAAATCCCCGAGCGCGTGATCGCCGCCATGGCCTTCCAGATGCTCATGGGGCTCTTCCACCTCAAGCAGACCCACCATTTTCATCGAGACGTCAAGCCGCAGAACATCCTGGCCAAGGCCAATGGGAAGATCAAGCTCACGGACTTTGGCATCGCACGGGAACTCGGCAACTCGCAGGACATGGCGCAGACTTTCGTGGGCACGTTCAAGTACATGTCCCCCGAGCGCGTGCAGAACCAACCCTACGAGTATGACGATTCCGAGCCTCGGTTCTCTTGGCTTGGGTTGTTCATTGACTGATCCGGCTTTGTTTCTTTGTTGTGATGCTGATATATTATAGCTACAAGTCGGACATCTGGAGCTTGGGGCTCGTGCTCATCGAGTGCGCGACCAAGGTGTTCCCCTACCAGAACGCCAGGAGCTACATCGATGTACGTGGGTGTGTTGGTGTTGCCCTAGGCTTTGAGGCTGACTAACGTCGTTGCCTATGGCCTCTGACAGGTTGTCCAAAGTATCATCGAGTGCCCCGAGCCGACGCTCCCAGTGGACGACGATGAATTCTCGTTCTCGACCGAGTTTCGCGGCTTCATCAGCCAGTGTCTCAAGAAAAACGTACGTGTTCATATGCAGCCAGTCAATCGCTCACTGTTATCAGCTTCGCTCCCAAGTCTCAAGTCCTTCACGACCACCAATTCCTTAATCGTATACCCCCTCACAGCCCCAGATGCGCGCCTCGGTCCAGGAACTCCTCGCCTCATCATGGCTCAGACTTCACAACGCTACTGATGGTTCGACCTGCGTCAAGACCTGTGCTGACTGGTTTGCTAATGGTGGTCGACGGCGTGAGGCGAAGGGCGACGAAGACGGCGACCACGAGTATGACGACGACGAGTACGAGATCGAGGAGGAGATCCAGGAAGCCAAGTGACCTCTTCAAGGTTCTTTATAAGCTCACACCCAGAAGTCTTACATGGGACCATCATAATCCTACACCCTTGGTCCTCCCCATACACGAGCCTAGGCGCGACTCTGGTCGCGAGCCAGCAGGTACTCGCGCGCCGGCTCGCGGATGTTGCGGTGGAAGCGCAGGCGCGAGGAGAACAAGTTGGAGCGCAGCGACACGAGCACGCTGATGAGTGCCACGCCGGCGATAAGTGCGACGCTGAAGAGCAGCTGCGCGGCCTGGCGCTGCGAGGTCGTAAAGTCCCGCGAGGTGTCGGCCAGCAGGTTAATGTGCTCCTGCTGTTGGCTCAGGTTCAGGTCCGCGACGGCCTTGGCCCTGATGAGCGCCATGCAACCGTCGAGGTCGTTCACGAACTGGGTCAGCCGCACAGTGCCGACACCCGAGGTTGCGTCCCAACCTTCAGCGGCCACGTGGCCCTTGGGACAGCAGCCCATGTCCGGACTGCCGCACGAGATGTCGCCCTCGGTGATGTCGGCGAACACGTGCGGACAAACGTCGTAGAGCTGGTACAGCAGCGGGTTCAGGAACCCGAGCACCGGTTGGCCGGCCTCAAGACGCACCTTGTTGATGAGCACGACCATGGACGCTAGTAGGGGCGCGGACACGGACGTCCCGTCCGTCGGGTACATCTTGCCGCTCTCGTAGACAGGGAACGCGTGACCCAGGCCCGTGACGTCCGGGTACGCTCTTCCCTTGGTATTAAAGAACGGCGAGAGCCCATTGTCGCCAGCCAACTTAAGGTACGACGCCACCGCCTTGTCCTGGTACGTTGGCCGTGGGAATAACACGCTGAAGCCACCGCCAGAGGTGATGAGCGCGCCATCTTCAATTGACGTGACGATCTCGCGGTACTTGCTGGTCTTCAAGTCTCTCGCGCCCGTGTCGATGCTCGTAGCGCCCACAGCCGTCACGTAGGGTGAAGACGCGGGGAAGTTGGCCAGGAACTG
This sequence comes from Globisporangium polare, assembly GCA_023333845.1. Lineage (NCBI taxonomy): Eukaryota > Oomycota > Peronosporomycetes > Pythiales > Pythiaceae > Globisporangium > Globisporangium polare. The sequence goes on along the minus strand of JAASFQ010000545.1, from coordinate 16,046 downwards.
CGAGCACTTGTCGATCTTGCAGAAGTCCGCCAGGTGGCTGCCCTGGGACCCGGCGTCCCCGGCCGAGATGACCACCGTAATGCCCTTCATGGCGCTCTTCATGAGCTCGCGGTTCACAGCGAGCGCGTACTGCTGGGGAACACTGCACTCGTCGTCCGTGTAGCTAATTGACACGACGGCGGGGGGCGGGGACATGGCGTTCACCTCCTGGAGGAACGTGAGGAAGGGCTCTTGGTTGTCCGCCGCCTGCGGCCGCGAGTCGTCGCGCAGGTTCGTGTAGCAGAGCATCTCGACATTCTCGCTGCGTGCGATACTAGCGACCACCTGGATGTCCAGCGAGGCTTCCCCCGTGGGCTTCGAGGCCATGGACGTTGGCAATCCAGCGATACAGTCGCCTTTCGTCATGGGCATCTTTGGGTTCGTGGTCGCGTACACCGGGTCGTATGCGCTCAGAAAAGTCTTGAGGTCCGCTTCCGTGTAGAACTCGTGCAGGAACGTGCCGATCACGAGCTTGTTGAGCGCATGGGTGCCGTTGAAAGTGCCCACGTCCTCTGGGATCTCGTACTGCGCGCGCACTATTGCGGGTGTGATGACCTCTTTCTTGCCGCTCACGTGGTCGAACTCTACGATGTCGTGTTTAATAGCGAATGGGTCGCCGTTCTGGTTCACGCGACGCACAGCCTGTCCCACGGCGTGCCTGGAGCCTTTCGCCATGTATTGTGCCTGCATCTCCGTGGGGAAGCTCTCGAGGCCGTCGATGTACACGACGTGGTCGGCAATCGCATTGGGGATCGTGTAGTTCGCATGCGGGCGCACGACCTTGAGGCTCGTGTCCTTGTGGTGCGTGAACTCGTAGAGCTGCGTCGCGAACATACTCTCGGCCGTGGCCGCGTCCACATGCAGCGTCCAGTAGTCACCCAGCTCGTTCGCGTGCGCGTCGACGCCTTTGAAGCCATCGAGGAACGCGCGGATCGCCTGTGTGCTGTCGTCACGTGGCGCCCAGTGGCGCTTGAGCTCTTCGCTCGACTGCAGGTACTGGCCGTAGGCAGAAGACGTGATGTCCGAGAGCGAAGCGACGACCTGCGCGAGCTCGGCGTCGGATTTCGCGGCCGCGAGCGCCACGCGGAACTGCACGCGGCGCTGCGGGGACGCGCGCTGCTGCTTCACCCAGCGCTCGGGGTGCGCATTCTGCACCGCACGGCTCTGCTGCTGCTGCTCTGCGGGCGCCATGGGGCTCGTAATGAGAGCGCTGCGCGATGGCGATGTGCTGCGTGTGGGGGGGCGGCTGTTGAGCTCTTCGTGTGCCCTCCAGCGGGCGGCGGCTGAGAATTTGGAGGCGCCGGTTTTTGCGTGTTCAAACGGGGGCTTCGAAGCCACGTTTGTCCCGAGAGTAATATCGGACAATCGGCTGGATATTAGTCGATATCTGAGTAAAGGACTATCTCATGGTCGAAAAGGCGACTTCAGGATGAGTCGAATTGTGATTTTGTCTGAAATAGTGACTCTCGTGAACGACTTATCGGGCTCAATCAAAAGTCCGATAGATCGCGTTACTGGACAGTTTCGATGAAAACATCGGGTAATTCTCAGCATCGAGTCTGAGTCTGTAAACCTTCTTATAGAAGGTTATAGAAGGGTCGCTCAAAACACCCTGTGATAATGAGCTAGGCGTGCCTGTTTGTCGGTGGGTGGATAAAGCGCGCGCAATAACGAAAGCCCAAAAGCAAAGCCAAAAAGGCAACCGAGCAAGCGCAGCGCCAAGAAGCCACGGAAGGAAGGATGTCTGCGTTCGGAGCCCCCGCGGGCGCCGCCGGCGGGTACCCGAACCCGAACAACGACTACACGATCCCCACGCCCGTCAACGACGGCATCTCGGACCTGGCGTGGAGCCCGACGTCCAACGTGCTCGTGGCCGGCAGCTGGGACAACTTCGTGCGCTGCTGGGAGGTCCAGCAGCAAGGCACGCAGTTCAACGCCGTGCCCAAGGCGCAGATCTCGCACGACGGGCCCGTGCTCTGCACCGCGTTCAGTGGGGTATGTGTGTCTGATTATGCATGTTGTCGTTACTGCGCTCTTTGTGTCGATGCTGCTGTGTGTGTTGTTGGTGCTAATAGGCGATCGCTTTGTGTGGGTGTTTGGTTGTGGTAAATAGGATGGCAGCGCCGTGTTCTCGGGCTCGTGCGATAAGACCGCCAAGATGTGGGCGCTCAATGGCTCCGCGCAGGGCCAGCAGATCGCTGTGGTACGTTATGATAGCCTCCATTTACGCTCTTCTTCATTACCCTGTTATGCTGAATGAGGCTAATTGAGCCCACCACCACCATGCCTTGTTTGTTTGCAGCACGACGCGCCGATCCGCACGATCGCGGCGATTCAGGAGGCGAGCTGCGTGGTGACGGGCAGTTGGGACAAGACCGTCAAGTACTGGGACACGCGGTCGCCCACGCCCATGGCGACGCTGCAGCTCTCGGAGCGCGTGTACGCCATGGACGTGAAGCACCCGCTGCTCGTGGTGGCCACGGCCGACCGGCTCATCCACGTCGTGGACATCCGCAAGCCGTCGCAGATCTACAAGTCGATCCAGTCGAACCTCAAGTTCCAGACGCGCACGGTTGCGTGCTTCCCGGACGCCTCGGGCTTCGCGGTCGGCTCGATCGAGGGCCGCTGCGCGATCCAGCACGTCGAGGAGAAGGACAAGCGCAACGACTTTGCGTTCAAGTGCCACCGCGACGGCGCCGATATTTATCCCGTGAGCAGCATCGCGTTCCACCCGTTCGGCACGTTCTCGACCACGGGCGGCGACGGCACGTTCTGCTTCTGGGACAAGGACGCGCGCCAGAAGCTCAAGGCTTTTGCGAAGTGGTATGTGATGGTGACTCTGAACCAATTTCCACTGTTGTGAACCAATTTCACACTCACCACCGTTTGTTTGTATTGTCATTTCAGCAACCAGTCGATCACGACGGGCAAGTTCAACTCGCGCGGCGACATCTTCGCGTACGCCGTGTCGTACGACTGGTCGGGCGGCGCGGAGAAGTACAACCAAAGCCAGCCGAGCGTCATCCGCCTGCACAGCGTCGCCGAGGCCGAGATCAAGCAGAAGAAGAAGCCTGGTACGCTGTAAACAACTCTTGGGAATCGCAGGCTCGTTAGTTGTACGTTAGACTGACCTTGTGCATTGTGATCGCAGGTGTCCGTTAAGTAGTTACAGTAGTAGTGCAGATCAATCACACCGAGCGTGGCGTCCGCGTGGATAAGACCAACTATGCATTTCGACCAGCAACGCACACACCGTGTTCTACCAGCTCCTGTTTGTAGGTGCTCAAGAGAACGATCGCCTTCATTAGTCTCTAGTGACTCAGCCTGCTGGGTATCCCTACAGTTGGCTCTCGTATTCGCCTAACTACCCCATCCATCTCTCACTCAGTTCTTCTGCTGCTGTGGTGGCTCGTGCGGCTCGCCCAGACGATCGAGCGCCACCTTCGCCTCGCTCAGCCCGTTCTGTCCAGCGATCTGATAGTACTGCACGGCCTTGGCGCGGTCCGCGACGACACCGTTGCCGTATTCAAAGAGCTGCGCGAGACAGAGCTGCGCCTCGGGGATGCCAGCCTCGGCGGCGAGGAAGAAGAGCTGCGCCGCCTGCTGGAAGTCGCGCGCCACGCCGCGGCCGAGCATGTAGCAGGCGCCGAGGTCGAACTGCGCCGGCGGGAAGCCCGCCTCAGCTGCGGTGCGAAAGTGCGCCACAGCCTTGTCGAGGTTTTGCTCCACTCCACCGTCGCTACGGCCTTGCAGGTAGACCTTGCCGAGGGCACGATGGGCCTCAGGCATGCCCTTGGCCGCCGCCTGCTGGTACAGCGTGACGGACTTGACCACGTCCTGAGCCACGTGGATGCCGCGCTCGTACATGTACGCCAGGTCGAAGCTCGCGGCCACGTGGCCCTTCTCGACCGCGAGTGTCCAGTAGTGCAGCGCCTGCACCAGGTCGATGTCGACGGCCTCGCTGCCGTAGAAATAGAGCTTGCCGAGCTCGTGGCAGCTGCTCTCGTGGCCGGCGTCCGCGGCCTGCTGCAGGAACTGCTGCGCGAGCTTCTCGTCGCGGCGGATCTCCTGGTGGCCGCGCAGGTACAGGTTGCCCAGTGCGCTCTGTGCCTTCACGTGGCCCTGCAGCGCCGCGTTCGTCCAGTGCAGCACGGCGTACTGCACCGGGGACTTGGAGGAACTGGCGGATGTCTCGGCGTCGGGCTTGCGCAGGAAATGCTTGACACCCAGGGCGAACTCCGCGTCCGCGCTTTGCGAGCCAGAGGACGAGCTCGAGAGACGATGGCCCCAGCTGGCGTGCTGGTGCTGGAGGCGCTGCAGCTTGGCCGCCAGGTCCTTGATGCGCATCGCCATTCTCGAGAGGAGCTCGTGCTTGTTTGCTCGTGTGTCAATGAATTGCAAATGTGCGGCAGCATTTTTTGCGAGCCAAAAGCCCAATTTAGCGTCCGCTGAGTCAATATAACGCCTCTAATCTGGTTTTGATGCGACGTTCTATTGGCGTTGGATCAAAGCATTTGAAATTGAGCTGCAAGCAAGCAAGCGATCGTTATGACCAAGCAGAGCGACGTCTTTAAGGTGCGCATGAGCCGCTGTGTGCGCACTCATACAAGCGCACTGGTGGTATTATACTCTTGGTGACACTGACGCGGGTCTGCGTGCCTGCTCTGTTTTTATAGGGACGCGTGAAGCGGCTACTGCGCGAGCAGAAGGACATGGGCCAAGTAGGCGAGCCGGCCGTGCAGTGCTGTGGTAGGATGAAGAACAGAGCTCTCTGAATATGAAAACTTTAGAGACGCTGAGTTAACCTTCTATGGTCGTGCTGGTGCTGTGTGCGAAGGAAGTGACTGCCATTGAAGCGTTCGTGCGCGATCTGGGTCGAAAACTCAAGGCGCAAGCCGAGCTGCATGGCGCAAGCGGAGCCATCACGCCCGTCGAGCTGTACGTGTTTGATGTGGATCTCTTCGATTGCCCATTCGAGTACGAATGCACTAGTTGACTGCTTTCTGTGGCTTGTGCGTGTGGCTGTCGATATAGGAAGCATGTGGTGATGGCAACGCCGGCGTTTGACTTCCTACAGGAAAGGGTCGCGAGCATCGACGAGAGCGACGCCAAGTACCACAAGAGTCACGCCGCAAAGAAGAAAACAACCCCCGCGAAGAAGCGAACTGCGGCCGAAACAGCAGCCGCCAAGAGCGACGCGAAAGCCAAGAAAGCAGCAGCACCGAGCAAGGCGAAGAAGGCGAAGACAGCTTCAGTGGCAGCAACAACAGCAGCAAACTCTGTTCCTGTGCTGCCAGCGAGTGTCAAGAAGACGCAGGAGATTGAGATCGCGGAAGACGACGACTATGACGAAAGCGACAGCGAGTGAGCTGTTCAATACCTAGTCGACAATGTAGCCATTTGCACACAAGAAAACGGGTGGCTGGCATTCGTCTGCTGAAGAAACTTGGATTTTCACTTGTATCGGCTGTATTCTTTATCATCTTGACCATGCATTGCCTGGACGCGGAGAGAGCGTTATCGGCGTCACTCTCAGGTCAGATCTCTCTATGTCTATGTCGATTTCGAGTCGAGCAGCGTCTGCCACGTGGGGCCGAGCAGCGAGTCCCTGGACGACGAGCGGCGGATCGACGTGCCCACAGGCGGCAGTCCACTCGTGAGCTGTTGGTGCGAGTGCTGGTGCTGCGCGTCATCGCCGTTGAGCTTGGGCTGTTCGTTGAAGAAGTACTTGTGCATGCGCGCAACGATGTCGTCGGCGTTCTTCTGCTGCAGCACGAACGAGAGGTTGAGGTCCTCGGCCGATTCGCTCAGCAGCAACACGTCGTAGCCTTCGAGCACTTCGAACACGCGGCCGAGCTCCGCGAGCGACTTGCGCAGGCGGCGGCCGACGATCGATACCACGGAGCATTCTTCGAAGACCTGCACCTTGGAGTGCGAGTCCAGTTCTTCCAGCAGCAGCTTGAATGAAGCGCCGTCGACACCGCCAGGAATGTGGTCGAGCGTAACGGTGACCGAGAACTGCGACGTCGCGATCAGGTCGACGGAGATGCCGAACTTCTCAAAGGGCGCGAACACCTTGGAGAGGAAGCCCGACGTGCCGCACATGTCGAAGGCCGTGATGCTGAGCGTCGTCATGTTCTGGCGACGCACGACCGCGAGGATCTTCGGGCTCGCCGTGTCCTCTTCGCCGCTCGGGTGGATCGTCGTCTTCTCGCCCTTGGGGTCGTTCGTGTTGCGGATCTCCACAGGCACTTCACCCCACTGCGCAGGCACGATGCAGCGCGGGTGCAGCACCTTTGCGCCCATGGCGGCGAGCTCCTGCGCCTCTCGGTAGTCCAAGCTCTTGATCAGTCGCGCGTCCGGCACGTAGCGCGGGTCGCTCGTGAACATGCCGTGCACGTCCGTCCAGATCTCGTAGCGCTTCGCCTTGAGCATTGCGGCAAAAAGCGAGCCCGAGGTGTCGCTGCCACCGCGACCGAGCACACACGTCGAGCCGTCGTTCGTGCTGGCGATGAAGCCCTGGGTGAGCACGACGCGCTTGCCGTTGCTGAGCGCAGTCGTCTTCGCGATGTCCTCCTTTGGGAGCACCTCGGCCTGCAAGTAGCGGTCTTCCTCGGACTTGGAGCTCGCAGCGTCACTCACGAGGATCTCGCGCGCATCAACGCGCTGTACGCTGTCGAGGCCGTACTGCGCCATGATGCACACGCCGAGGTGGGTCGAGAGCAGCTCGCCGAACGCGAGCACGCGCGCCTGGATGCGCGGTGACGCCTCCTCTGTGAGCTTGATGCCCTCGAGGATGCGCACGAGGTTCTTGAACTCCTGCAGCAGCGGGTGCAGTCCAGCCGGGATGCTCGAATCGATCGACGACGGCGAGAACGACTCGTCGCTGAGCACGGAGCGCAGCCATCGCTGCTGCCAGGCGTCGTAGGTGTCCGTGGAGCTGCTGATACCGGCGATCTCCGGGAAGAGTCCCACTTCGTACGCGAGCGCGAAGTGCTGCACGATGATCTTGGTGACCACGTCGACGTGGCTCGCGCGCGCGCTGCTGGCGTCCGCGATCGCCTGCGTGAGCTTGTTGGTGACCTGCGTGAGCGCCGAGATCGTGACCCAGACGCTCGGCGCGTCCTCCGCCGAGAGGTGGGTCTGGATCTGTTGGCAGATGCACTGCCAGCGCGCCGCCGTGGACACGCTCGTGCCGCCGAACTTGAGCACCACCCAGTTGCCTTGCGCCATCTTGATCTGCTTGGGAAATGATGGTGGCGTTTCGTTTCTGAGCACGACGCAGGTTACAGTCAGAATGGAACCCACTCAAATGTGGAACCCACGGTGGATCCTGCTTTTAGGCAATCCGTAGCCTCTGAAATAACCGCATGGTTTGCGATTTCTACCAGATCCAAAACCAGCAAAATGGGTCGAAACTGGACAGATGAGGGTGTTTTTTAGAGGATGGGTGATGGGGTTTTAGGGGACATGGGCTGTTTCTGCACGCGGAAGAACAATCTTGTGGCAGCCGACAGGCGTTCCGCACGCTCCTTCGAATAGAGCGCCGTCGGATCGACCTGATAACTCGCGAGAGAAGCTTTTCGCCCAATTGCAAGCGGGCGGGCGTGCGGCCCCTTCCTTCCTTCTCTCGCTGAGTGTCTCCCTCCCTCATGCTCCAATATGTGTCGTTGTATTGTGGGTGGGTGGGTGCTGTTTTCTATATGTGCGCGCGTGTCGAGGGTGCGTGGATCTGTACGGGAGCTTGGGGCGTATGCGCACGCATGTGGTATTGTCCTGTGTTTTCTGCGGTTGTTCCTTCAGCTACTGGCACTGCTGCTGCTGCTTCTCCTCGGCGACTTGCACGCCGAAGATGTCGAGCATGAGGAAGTCGCGCACGAGCGCGCGGCGACTCATCGCGCTGTCGTCCTGCGCGAGCAGCGTCTCAAGACACTGCTCCAGCTGGCGTCGCCGTTCTTCGAGCGCCGGCGTGTGCGTGAGCTTGAACCACGTCTTGGGCGGCAGCTCCCACTGGAAAGCGCCGTTGGTGCTGCTATTGTTTCTATCGCCGTCGTCATTGTGGTCTGCTAGTCGACGTTCTTCTTCTCCTTGGTCCTGTCCGTCGTCTCCGTCTGTCTCGCCGTCGGATTGTCGACACGCGTCGCTCGACGCCGGCTTGTTGCTGTCTCCTCTCAGCGCCACAGCGAGTGCGACAAACTCGGAGAAGCGCCGCTCCACCTGGAAGTGCTTGCGCGGCTCGCAGCACGTCGAGAGTGCGATCGTATACGTGACAAAGCCGTCGCGGGTCTCGCGGAACGCCGGGATCGTCGCGGTGAACTCGCGCAGCGCGAGCGGGCTACTCCCGCTGGTTCCTAGCGCATTGTTGTCGGCTGCATGCGTTGCGGGCACGAACTGGACACAAAAATTCGGCAGCGTCGCGCGGCAGACGATCACCATCTCGTCGTCGAGCTCCTCGTTGAGCTCCTCGTCGTCGTCGTCCGAGCCGTCGCTACTCGACGCCGTGCGCGTGCCTTCCTCGCCGCTGGACGCCGAGTCCACGAGCTTCGCGAGCACAGGCTCTGCGGCCGTCGCAATCGCCAGCTTCGTAGCCGTGACCACGTTGCTGCTGTCCTCGCGCTCGGGTGTGACCTCGTGGGACTTCTTGCTCGCGCGCTGGGAGGCGCGTTGGCGGCGGTCGCGCGCGCGCTTGGTAGAGAGAACAGTTCGACCCGCCATGGCTTGCAGGAGGGAGCTCGGGGGGAGAATGGCGGTCAGCTGTGTGTGTGTGTGTGCTTGGTGCTTCACTTGGTCAGATCAGTAGTGAGAAAGCCAAATGAGCGCTTCCTTTTCGTGGCAGTCGTCGGAGATTCTCGAACGCCAGTTCTGAACGTTGCCAAGTTGAAGCCATTGCTTCTCTCTGGTATGTCTATCTGGCGCAAACCGTCGACGTCGCGAGCGTCACACCGGTTTCTTCGGTCTTCTCCCACACGCGGTCGCATGTCGCCGTCGAAACGCTCCGGAGTGAATGCGAATCGGCGGGCGTGTCGGCTCGTTCTCAGCAGATAGGGGTCCGCAGTTTGGCTCAGTTCTCTCTCTATACGAGCAAGAGGTGGATGTTGAAGCTGCCCGAGTTCAGAGAAAATGACATGGGGGAATGAATCTTCGCGGCGTTCTGTGTGTGTGTGTGTGTCGACGCCCCTGATGACGATGGTGACTGCTTCCTCCGATGGCGCCACGTGGATATTTTTGCGCCTCCCTTCTCAGCCGACTTGTTCTGTTTGAACAAGTCGCAATGGGAGGCACCTCGAAATGGTTCACAAACCGCGTCCATGATCGAGAATCCCTCACCCACCCACCTGTCGACGACACGCGCGTCTCTCAGCGAGTTGAGTTGCAGTCACGCAGGCCGCCCGTTTCACGGCGAGGCACGTCGTCCAAGAGCAAGCGTCCGTTATTCTGGTGTTGCGAATTTCTTTACCTGTATCTTTAGATCGCAGTTGCGCTTTTTGGTGCTCGGGAGAGTGAATGCGCGCGCAATATTTTTGAAACGGCTGCGTGCTCGAATCTTTCAGATTCCCCCCCCACAAACCACATGGCTTCACACGCACTCACTTTAACTTGGCGCTCTGGCCCCTTCGTTGTCGTCTCGCGCCTCTAGAAGGTTGGCCCGGCAATCCGACAATCAGCCTCTGCTCATGGGCCCTGGCCGCTGAGCCCCCAGGGCGCCATGGTCACGAGCTCCTCACCGGCGGTCGGGTGGATGGCCACGCAGTTGTCAAAGTCCGCCTTGGTCGCACCCATCTTGACGGCCACGCCGAAGCCCTGCAGCATCTCGTCGGCCGCCATGCCGATAATGTGCAGCCCTACGACCTTCTCCTCTTTCCCCAGGCACACGAGCTTCATCGCGGTCATGGGCTTGGGCTTCGCCTCTCCGTCGGCGTCCACGTCGTTCACGAGCCCGTAGTACATGTTCACAAACTTGCTCGTGTACGTCTTGATCTGCGCGTCGCCGTGCTTCTCACGCGCCTCCTTCTCCGTCAGACCGATCGTGCCGATGGGCGGGTGGCTGAACACGACCGTGGGAATGTTCTCGTACGAAATCTTGGCGCCTTCCATGCCGCCAAAGAGGCGGTCCGAGAGGCGACGACCGGCCGCGATAGCCACGGGCGTCAGCGCCGTCGTGCCGCACACGTCACCGACCGCAAACACGTTGCTCTTGGACGTCGTCTGGTACTCGTCGATCTTGATGAAGCCGTGCTTGTCGGTCTCGATGCCCGCGGCTTCCAGATTGAGCTCCGACGTGAGTGGCACGCGTCCCGCAGCGTAGATGACCGCGTCAAAGGCCGCGTGCTCGCTCCCGTCCTGCAGGAAGAGCGTCTTCTTGCCGTCCGCAGTCTTCTCAATACGCGCGATGTTGCTCTGCGGACGCACGACGATGCCGTCCTTCGCCATCGCATCGTGCAGCATGTCGCGAACCAGTGCCTATCATATTCACCCCCAACGCTAGATTAGAACGAGCCACATGACAAATGATAGCATAGTATTCACATGGCCTACACACATCGAATGTTCGCAGCACGCTATCCTTGCGGCAGAAGATGGTCGTGTCCGAGCCGAGGCCGTGGAGCACGCCGGCGAGCTCCACCGCGATGTACCCGGCGCCGACGACCGCAACCTTCTTCGGCAGCTGCTCGAGCTCAAAGAAACCGTCCGAGTCGATGCAGTGCTCCTTTCCCGGGATGTCCGGGATCAGCGGCTTACCGCCCACCGCAATAAGAATGTTCTTCGCCTGGATCTCCTTGCCGTCCACCTCCACGTTGCCCTGCGCGTTGAACGCCGCGGAGCCCTGGAACAGGTCCACCTTCGAGTTCACAAGGTTTCTGGAAACAATAGATAGACATTAGTCACCGTGTGCAACACTCATAGCCATATAGAGGTACGCATACCGCTCGTAGATGCCATTTAAGCGCAGAATGTACGCGTCGCGGCGCTCCTTGAGCTTGGGCCAGTGGAACTCGACGTTCTCGCCGATGCGCGAGCCGTCCTTGCTCTCAAAGCCGTAGTGGAACGCGTCGCGGTGCAGCATGTGGTTCATGTTCGCGGCCAGGTACATGATCTTCTTCGGCACGCAGCCTACGTTCACACAGGTGCCGCCAAGGCGCGCTTGCTCCACGACCGCCACGCGCGTGTTCGGGAACGACGCCGCGCGCCGCGAGCTCGCCATGCCGCCGCTGCCGGCACCGACCACGAGGTAGTCGTACACGCCGCTGAAGCAGCGCGCCAAGCCGGCGAGGGGCGTGTGACATCCAACGGCGCCATTGCCGTTCGTGCCGAGGAGCAGAGCTGCGTTGCGCTTCGTCGCGAGCGCCGTGGAGCTTCTCTTCATCATCGCGATGATGGTGTGGAGCGGAAAGAAGGTCACGGTCGGATCAAAGACGGTTATCTATGTAGTTTTTCGAGATATCAAGAGAATCATGGTATTTTCTACATCTGACGGCTCAAAGCTTGTCATTCTGATGCTGACCGCCATTTTCTTCGTGCTTGTGGAAACTCGGCATTTCCGCTTTTGCAGCAAATCAGCAGGCACGAATTACTGAAAAGCAGCAAAAACACCACCCTTTTGAATAGCATCGGTGGCTGCCGTATTTGCGGTCCCACACGAGGCCCACGGGGTCGAAGGCGATGATGCGCTGTTTGGAGAGAGTTTTGACCCTGTCGTACGCAGGAGAAGAAGAAACAGAGAGCAACGTGCAAAAACTCCACTTCGGATCCGTTGTGACATCGAGCCGACACAAACACTCCACTACGTCTCCGTGGTGACCTCATGGATCGACGCTGCGATGCGCCCACTTCTGCCTATAACCGAGTGCTCTGGGTACACGAGGCTCCGCACGGTCTTGATCATCGCGTCTCCCCAGCTGCCAATGTCGTCACGCAGGCCGTGCAGAACTGGAGCTGGGATCGGCAAGTCTGTTTTGTGGAGACAGATCAGCGCCGCCCTTCGTAGCACCACCATTTTCTCCTCCTGCTCTTCGCCATTTGTATTGACAGTCTTCCGCGTCTCGAGCTTGAGGGTGATCGCGGCCGTGACATCCTTCCGCAGCCGCTGCTCTGGTAAGTACGGATACAACGCGTCCTCGTTCACACAGTCGGCCGTGACCACGGCGAACTCGTCCTCACCATCGCTAGCCTCATAGAACTGGCAGAATGTCACGCCATTGAACTCGACCTGGACGCCGTCGCACACGCTCGAGAAAAGGCGGTTCTGGGAAATGCCGTGCATTCTCGAGCCGTCGTTCTCGCGGATCGTGATCTCGCCCAGCACCTCCGAGACGCTGATCTCCATGTTGAAGAGGTAGAAGAGCAGCGCGTCGTAGACCTGGCGTACGCTCTGGACGCCCTCAAAGGGCATAATGTCGAGGATCAGCGCCCGCATGTCTCCATTGGGCGTCGCGAACTTCGAGGCCTCAGTGAACGGCGTCGTTGTATCCAGAAAGTGCGTGCGCTCGGCCACGTATCGCTGCGCGTCCTGGAGTTTCTTGTCCTTCATCGCTAGAAGTGTCGCCTGGCGCTCGTTCCAGTCCGTCCCGAGCTTGATGTAGCTTTCAAAGGGGATCTGGATCTTCGATGCCTAATCGAGAGAGGATACCAGTGTGCAGGGTAAATGTAGGTTAGTAGCCGTCCATTTGCCCTCCAACTATCGTAATGGCGAGCTCCATGTACCACGTGTTCACCGAATGCCGATTGAACCCTCGCAAATGAAAAGCCTTGGCCCTGGACAGCGTTGCGCAACGCTTTGTTCTCCAATTGGCTCTGGAGCAGCGAGCGCTCGGAGGAAAACTGCTCGTCGCCGTTCACTTTGCCTAGCTGGGTCTGTAGAAGCTGCACCTGCAGCTTCAACGCCGTCTTCTCCTCCTGTTTATGGGTACAAAATGAGTCGCATGTTCGCGTATAAGGGATGGATTGATCCGTATAACAACAGCAATGGTGCTTACCTTACGCGTTTGGTACGTGGACTTGCGCGTCTGCCGCGGGCGTTTTGCTGTGAGCGACTCCTTCTCTTCCTCGTGCTGCTGACGCTCATACTGCTGGTGCTCTTGGCTTCGCTTCTTCGTGGCTGCGCGCTGCTCAAAGTCGCTGCTGCTGTCAAGCCCTTCCAGGAAGGTGTCCACACCCGCTGCCATGCTAACAGCTTCCTCATCTGTCACGACGAAGTGATCTTCGAGACTCGCGACGTGAAGGAGCTCGTCGATGTCGCTGCTGATGCCATCTTGTAGCGACGACAAGGGCGGGACACTGTGGGCTGCGAGCCGCGCGCCGCCAGCCCCTCTGCTCAGCAGTTCCTGTAGCGCGCCGTGCAGCTGCGGGTCAGCGGGCGCTACTGTTGCTGCTGGCTCACTCGTCGGTACTGATGTTACCGCCGCCACCTCTCTGTTGAGCAGCTGCTGCAGCGCCGCGTGCAGCTTCGCGTCCGTGGGCTCGTGCTCGTTCGCCGCCATCGCCTCCTTCTTGCCAACCGGATGAGCCTGGTTTGAGGAACTCGTTTGACAGTATAATTTTAGCGAGAAGGGAAATTGCACGGCAGAATTTTTACATGCCGACCATCACTCATTTGCATCCAAAACAGTCATTCTTCCGGTCGGTTTGTCAGTTTGGTTTGACACACGCGTGCCTGCACTTTGCGCCGCATCGGGTGAGGCTCTCAATCTATCGGCATGCTGCCGCTGCTCGAGTTCGTTGCACCGCGCTACCTCGCCTATCGGATCACGATTCGCAGACAAAACCTGTGCCGGTAGGGCAAAAGGTCGGTCGGAGCCAAAGGCCCGAGTCCGTTCTGTTGCTGCCAGGCAAGATCTCTTGGCGCCACGCCAGCGTTCTTGTTTGGACTGGCGTCAGCAGCTCGCTTTTGGACAGCAAACAGTGATATCGCAATCAAAAGAAGGTTTCCCGCACAACCGAGCCGCTTGGATCTCTTCCAATCGTAGGGTATTGGACGAGCGCTTGTGTTCAGTGGGGCCACATGAGCTCTCCGCCTGTCAGTGTCGAGGTCCTCTATCACCTTCATTCCGAAATTTGCGATCCTCATCCGCCGGCACATTGTCAATAAAACACAAGGCTGCTATGCCGTCCGCCATCACTACAAGCCTGTCAAAGGAGAGCCTCCGCTTTGAGATCCGCCAGTACGCACCGGAGGACCGAGACCAAGTGCTCACGCTCATCGGCGACGGTTTGCTCGATTACGCTCCAGTAGGTCACCCGCACCACGCCTTCTGGGTCGACTACATCGAGAACTCGATGGAGGATGTCGCGGATATCCCTGGCCACTGCTTGAGCCCGGGGTCCAACTTCTTTGTCGTCACAGCTACATCATCGACTGCTGGGGAGAAGAGCGCCAATGAGATCATCGTCGCAACAACCGGTGTTGAAAAGAGAAGCGATTCGGTTGCGGAGCTGCGCCGAGTGTCCGTCAAGAGCGAGTTCCAGCGCTTCGGCCTCGGTCGCATGCTTCTCAACCACGCCCACGAGTGGGGGAAGACACGAGGGTACGAGAAAGTCCTCGCGCGCACGGCCATCATACACGTCCAGGCGCTCCAGTTCTACGAGTCGCTCGGGTACACAGTCGCGAGCAGCGGGGTCTTGATCGCAGACCCGCTCGTTGAGGTGAGCTACTTCGAAAAGCTCATCTAAGCCGCGCACCTGCGCGTGCACAGACTGAGTTGTACCAAGTGGTGTTCACATGTACTAACGTAGTATCAAGCGCACAATATGACTGCATACACAACCTCCGCCTCCTACTTGTCATTGCTGCTATTGTCCTGACATTAGCGCAAACGCCGGCACGCCGCCTTCGTGCTCACAGACGCTGCGGCCTGAGATCTTGATGTCCCAAAACTGTCGGGCTGGCAGTGTCGGCGTCGAAAATGGACAGACGTGTCGAGAGGAGATCCCAAGCTGCTCCTGCCTTTGATTTGAGACGATCGTTGTCGAAACACAAATTAGGGACGACCTCTCACAAATCTCGAGACAATCCCTAATGTGTCAACTCTTCCAATCAGGGGGCATTGGATGAGGCGAAGTTTTCGCGGAACCGACTTTTTTTTCCACTGGCGAGAGACGCATGCAACCGGACAAGCTCTTCCGGGTGCTCTCCAGGCTCTTGTCCTCATTCCGCCATTTGCAAACTCCTTCAACGCCCAATACCAGTGCCACGCAACAAGATGGCTCCACTTGAAAACACCACCAATACTGCGACCTTGTCCAAGCAAGAGCTCCACTTTGAGATCCGCCAGTACGTGTCAGAGGACCGCGACGAGGTCCTGAAGCTCGTCGCCAACGGCTTTCTCCAGTATGCATCACTGGGGTGCCCGCTCCACGACTTCTGGGTCAACTACGGCCAGAGCAAGCTCACAGACATCGCCGACATCCCAGGGAACTACCTGACGCGCCCAGGCTGCAACTTTTTCGTCGTCACGGCTTCGTATTCAAGGGCGTCGACTGGAGAGAAGCCCAAGTCGATCATCGTCGCGACGACCGGTGTTGAGCGAAGGAGCGATGTGGTCGCGGAGCTGCGACGCGTGTCCGTCAAGAGCGAGTTCCAGCGCTTCGGTCTCGGCCGCATGCTTCTCAACCACGCCCACGAGTGGGCGAAGACACGAGGGTACGAGAAAATCCTCGCGTGCACGGCCATCAAGCACATTCGGGCAATCAGGTTCTACGAGTCGCTCGGGTACACTGCCGACTGCAATTCGGTCTGGAACACGGATCCATTCATTGAGGTGACCCACTTCGAAAAGCTCCTCTGAGTCAGCTGGTCCTTCCGTGGAAGACAGACTTTGGTCTCATGTCCACTTTAGATGGACGTTATCAATACTAATTGCTTAATCTTACTTCACGCATGTCCTTTTCTGCGTCCAAGAATATGGTGCTCCCTCTCGCGCGCTTCCCCACCACGCGAGCGGCACGCGTGAGTCTAGCCTAACGTATACGAGCTCACACGCCGTGCCGGGCCACTTCCGTGAATCGCCATC
>JAASFQ010000544.1:0-19798 GCA_023333845.1 Globisporangium polare | reverse complement strand
TTACATCATCGGCGGGATCGTCGACCGCAATCGCCTGAAGGGCATCACGTACAAAAAGGCAGTTGAGCAGGGCGTCGAGACCGGCAAGCTGCCGCTCGATCAGGTCGTCATTATGGGCGCCGCCACGCGCGTGCTGACCGTGAACCACGGTACGTGGACCATTTCCTGTCTCATGCGAACCATTGAGACTCACTCCTGAATCGCGATGAGATGCTCACCTTCCGTCTCTCTCTCTCTCTCTCTGTTTGTGATTTTAACAGTGTTTGAAATCCTCGTGCAGTACGCAGAGCAGCACGACTGGGCACACGCGACGCTGGCAACGCTACCGAGCAGGAAGAATGTACAGCTAAAGCAAGAATAGACAACCGCCACTTTGCTCCAACCAAAAAAACTGTATAAAGTCACCTCGCGAGTGCACCGCTGCTGAAATGGATGACAAGACGCCGTCATCACCGACCCGCGAGTTCTATCGGCCTTCTGCCGTCGTACCCATCCATCATCTGATCGAGCGAAGCGCTGCTTCCAGTCGCTGTGCAGCCAGATCGACGTCCTTGATCTTCAACGCAGCAATCGCAAACTTGGCGCACTCGATCGCATCGTTGATCTCGTTCTGCGAGACCGGCCCATTGCGCGAGCGAGCTGGAGTCGATGATGGCGCAGCGTAAGCTGCTGGAGGAGGCTGCAGACTCGGAGCAGAAGGCGCGTGATTAGCATACTGGTGGTGCACTGGTGGAGCTGGAGCTGGGGTGGGAGTGTGGACTGGAGCAGGAGCTGGTGCTGGTGGAGCTGATACTGGAGCAGATGGAGGGCTCCACGCGTTCACTGGAGCTGTCGGAGGAGAGCTCGAGGGTCCCGTCGATCCAGCAGACAGTGTAAATGACGGGAAGTCTGATGCGTCGTTTCGCGGCGCGCTCGGAGGAGGTGCCACTTGCGGAGGAGGTGGCGTGTACGCAGGCGGTTGTGGAGCCGACACATACGGATCAGGACGCGCTGCAGCACATATCAGACATACATGCATAAACAGATCAGCATGTGATCAATCGAAACCAAGAGACGCAGTGGTCACCTACGTGCTGGTGCTGGCGCTGCCACTGGTGTTGGCGGTGTTACTGGAGCACTCGGGAAGTTCATACCAGTCGACGATGCCAAGTCGTCTCCCCCCTCACTCTAGTAGATGACACACGTATAGGATGCGATAAGCACAAGTATCGAGATACGAAGTGCAAGCCAATCAGCAAATCACTTACACCGTCCATGCCGTTCGATGGAGGGCCTGGAGTTGGCGCCCGGCCCTCTTTGATCGCTTTCAGGATCATCGCAGCCTTGTACTTGCAGTATTTGCGCTTCTCACTGATCTGGTTATTCACAGCGACAGAAAACATCGTCACATGCGCGCTCTTGGATAATCCCGCAGCCGCCCCATGCGTGTAGTCTGCAAACTTACCGCTTCCGAGATGTCGCCAAATTGGTTGAGGATGTCGAAAAATGTGCCCGCCGCGTAAAAAGTGCGCGCAGTGTTCCTGCATTTCGCATCCACAAACACGAGATCACAATGTTAGAGAGGTGAGCGAGGATGCGATGGCAAAGCAACCACAGCGTGTGTACTTGTCCGCAGCCCCAGCGCGGTCCTCATCATCGGCCTTGGAGAAGATCTCCAGCGCGAAGTCCTCGCAGATCTCCTACAAGCACCCCGAGAGTGCATGACACAAGCTCAGCGTCAGCGGTCGTGCCTCACAACCCAACGCAGCTTGTACCACAATGCATACAAAATCGCATGAACAAACACACCTTGCCTTCCTCCTGGGTGAACGCCGGCAGGTTGCTCTTGTCGAGCTCGAGGCGGTCCATAAGCGCGAGCAGGTACTCGGTGGCTTCGTTCGACGTGTCGTTCTCTCGCACCTTGATGCCGAGCTCCATGGCGTACTGGCGGCAGAAGTACGCGATGAGCTTGGACTCCGGGCGGCTCGAGTCGCGGTCGAGCTCCTCCGCGCGGCGGATGAACGGCAGCACGGCCTTGAAGGACGCCGGCATCTTGGGCAGCTGGTCCGCCATGGTCGACAGCTCTTCTTCTCTTCTTCTGCTTGATTTTCTGGAAATGGGTGTTTGGGCTTTGATTGTCTTTGAAGCGACCCAGAGAAGAACAAATGCGGCGCGTGTGGCCCACATTACAATCAGGAATGCTTGCGATTCGTGTCCTCAAAAAGAAGTCCAACACTCTAAATGTTGACATCTCCTTTTCGTGCGTGCGGACTTCAGCTCGCTCATTTGCTCGCATCGACGATGGTCCGCAGTTGCACGACAGGCGTCGTAGAGTACACGAGTGACGGCGGAGGCACCGGCGCCACCAGCAGCATCTGCAGCTGCACTAGTTGTTGCGAGATCCCTTGAACGAGATGTGATGACATCTTTCGGTCAAGTAAGTTGCTCTCCCTGTGCTTCACACTGTACACGATTTGCCAACGAACTCGCAGCAGAGAGCGATCATGTGACACAAGCAGTTTGACTAGTATGCTTGCTAGCTGCTCAGCGTCACTTTGCGCGACAGCTGCACCGCCCCGAGCAGGCTGTCACCGAGCTTTTGCTGCGTGCTTCAAAGGCGTTCCTTACGCACCCGATCAGCAGATGGCTGAACAGCAGCAGTGATGCGATTCATCCGCAACGCGACTTTCCGTCCACGGAACTGATTCAAGCTGACGAAGCGAGCTTCGATGTCAGCTTCAGCGCTCAAGACTCAGTAGTTGTGCATGCAGACACCCAAGGCAGTGCCAGTGGTGCGGTCCACACGCAAGGCGCCATCGAGCCCACAGGACTATTTGAAGCTGGGGAGGCGACTGTCGAAGCCGGCGCTCAAGACTCGGTGGCTCTGCATACAGACAAGTTTGCTTTGCTGATCCGACTGACGACACTGCAATCCGAGGTACCCTGGTGCAGGATTCTCCGTGATGTATTGCGTCCAAGCCAAGCTTGCACGTGAGAAATCGCAGATGCAAAAGAGCTGCTTGTGGTGAACCACCGCCGGATATCATTCGGACCCCACTCCACTGACGCGTCTGTCGACCTGGGTGCAATGAGTGATCCGAGTGCGCAGCAAGAGCTCGTTATCCGTCACCAAGTCTTCCACAGCAGATCGGTTGGCAGACGAGGCGTGTTTTAAGCAGCAAAAGAAGGTGTTGTCTCCTTTGTTACTTATCGTCACAAGCTGGTTGTTTCGCCACATCCCCACAACCGACGAGAGTAACAAACAGCTCGCTTTTCGTCTTTTCTTATGGTCCTAACGCCACGGGAAGTGGCTCGGTTGTCAGCTGCAGAGTCCGCGGTGCTTTCTCGCCTGCACGCAGCACCTGCACTTCGATGCGCCGCCCTATTGTGTACCCGACCGCGCTCGAGATGTCTTTTGTGCTGCGCACGGGCTTGCTATCAAACGACACGATGATGTCGTTGGGAAGAAGCCCGCCCTTGTGTGCTGGCGAGCCCAGCGCAACGGATTTCACGACCACGCCTTCCTTCAGGTCCGAGCTACAGTTCACGGCCAAATTGGAATCAGATACCTCTTTGTGTATCAAGCAAATCCAATTGTCTAGCGAGTAAATCCACCTACCGTGAGCTCTGCTTCAAGTCGCGCGCGTTCACCATCTGCAGACCGATGTACGCGCGCACGACCTTCTTGTGCGTGAGCAGCTGGTCGATCACCTGCGCCGCCGTGTCGATCGGGATCGCGAACGAGATGCCGACGCTGCCGTCCACTTTCATCGTGTTGATGCCGATCACCTCGCCGTCCAGGTTCACGAGCGGGCCGCCCGAGTTGCCCGAGTTGATCGCCGCGTCTGTCTGGATGTACTCGCCGCTCTTTTGCGGGTAGCCCAGCTCGCTGCTGTGGCGCGCCACGGCGCTGATGATCCCGGCGCTCACGCTGTTCTGCAGCGAGAACGGGCTGCCGAGCGCGCAGACCCACTCGCCCGCGCGCAGATCGGAAGACGCACCCAGGGCGATCGTCGGCCATTCCTTGCGGTCCTCCGACTCGATCTGGAGGATCGCAATGTCGGACAGCGGGTCCGTGCTGTGGATCACCGCCGGGTACTTGCTGCCGTCCGCAAACGTGACCTGGCTCATTACACATGGTGATATCACAGATTAAGCGATAGTGACAAAGCACTGATAGGACCCTGTTGCTGTGCTAAGCACACCTGGATCTTGGAGTAGCGGTTGCAGCGCGCGATGACGTGCGCGTTCGTGACCACAAGTCCGTTCGAGGCGATGAGGAAACCGGATCCGTTGCTCGAGAAGTAGCCTAAGGCGAGCACGTAAATTACAACGATCATGCGTCAGACACACACACATTGCTCCTGTAGGTCTCTGCGATAAAGTCGTAAAGCGCTTGCACCTGAGTTCACGGCGACGTTCACCACAGCGGGGAGCGCCTTCTCGACCGCGTCGGCGATGAAGTTGCGCGACAGCGCCATGTGCCGCTTCTCTCCCGACGCAGCGCGCTCAAGCTGTACACATCCGTCTGGTTATAGTATTGCGACACGTTAGTTAGCAGCAAGTATGCATGCAGAGGCCATCGTAAGCAGCGTAACGCAAAGCAGTCCACACAATCACACTGAATGAGCGCAGTACCTTCGCGATCTTTGCTGCTGATCGCCGCAGTCGCCACTGCCGCAACGCCCACACCCAACAGCGCGCAGACAGCTGGCACCTGCTTTGCGCTCTGGCGACGGAGCGTGAGCGCATTGCGCGTCGCCGCACGCGCCAGGAAGCCTCGGACAGCAGCCCTGCGCCACATCCTTCACCCGCTTTGATTTGTTGTTGCGCGTCTCGGAACTTCGTTGCGCCATTATTTTGTGCAGTGGGTTTGAGAATGGCGTGGTGCACATCAATTTAGAGGAACGGTTTCGTCTGGCGTTGCGGACTTCAACTTCCAAAAGTGCGCCATTCGCGACTGAAGACGAGGAAGAGCATTAGCTGATGGACTTCTCCTACGTGGACGACGTGGTGCGTCGTGTATAGGTAGTTATATGGTGTTGGTGTAGAGTGTGCAGACGATGACATGTGCGCTTGTGTGGGTGTATTTCCTGTCGTTGTAGCTCCTCCAGCAGCAGCTGCATGACCTCGTGTACTACACGCAGACGCAGAAGCGCCACAAGATGCTCCCGCGCGTCGACAGGTGCGTCCATTGTGCTGATAGCGGTGCGTCTTTCGTTTGGTTGCTTGTCGCTTGAGCTACTGATCTCTTTGCGTGATGTAACGTGCCCTACAGCGTTCGGTTCATTCGGATCGGCAGCCCCGGTCCGTTTGTTGTGAGCATCGATCTCGTCATGCTCAAGAAGAACGTGAGTCTACACTTCTGGTCTCTCAGTGTACATGGGGAGCTGTATGGAGATCGCTCTGATCGTGTGAACGTACTGGGAATGTCGCCAGCCCGAAAGCTTCGGCAGAGCGGAACAGCGCGTGGATGTTGCGATCCGAGTGCCCGCGCGCTTCCCAGCTGAGCTGCCACTGATCGCTTGCACGCTTGGCGCAGAGGTAATTAAGTGTTAGCTTGACAGCTGACGAGCCTCGTGGTTGTATATCAATGGCTGTTCTAAACGACCAATGCTCTTGCTTCATGTTGACCTCTTGAGTAGAATCTGCCTCCTGGACTCAAGCAGAACGGACAGCTCGTGGTGCCGTGGCTCCAGCAGCACGAATGGCCCGTGGGCTACTCGCTCAGTCTCTTTGTGAGCGAGCTCTGCACTGCGTTGAACGGATCTCTTGGCGAGCTAGCTGCCTGCGCAGAACCCGTCCATCCTGTTCCAAGCCAGCAGATGGAGGAGTTCTACGCCACAGCCCCGCAATTCGCCACGGAGCAAGAACAGAAAGGCAAGTCGTAGGCGTTTGCGTCTGCATTGAGTCGAATGCTATAAGTTTTTCTCATGACGATTTTTCTCTCTACACTTTGCAGCTGGGCTAACAGACGAGAGCCCAACACCAGCGCGGTCGGACTCCAGAGTGCTCGTGTTTAAGTGCAAGTGGCGGAATGTGCAAAAGCGCTTCACAGCTTCTGCTCCGCAAACCAGAGTCCAGCTGGTGCAGTTGATCAAAGATCAGTTTGCGGTTGGTTCGGAGCAGCAGATCGTGCTCAAGGAGTTTTTCAGGTACGGATGCAACATTGGGCTGAGTTCGGCTTTCTTCTCACTCACATGTGTTCCTTGCAATGTTGAAGCTCACAACTGGGGACAATCATAAACACGGACGAGGTAGGTACTCGCAGAGATTGACTCATCAACTGGTTTGTGATGCTGATTGGATTCGTGACTCCACAGGATGTAGTTCGCCTTTGCGGATCGGGCCTCTCGACAGCGTACATCATCGTAGAAGGTCTGCTTTGTGCAGCAGTTTGGCTACTTGACTTGGGGATCACTGACTACTACTGTCTCATCGTTACGTAGATGGCAACGTGGTTGAGACTCGAAGCGTTGATTTGCTTGGTCTGGACTCACCTCCTCGAGCAGCACCGAAGAGCACCAATTTTCAGCAAATTGCTCTTCCAGCACCGTCACCAGCTAAGCAACAGCTGACACCACCGGCAGCAACTATTTTGTCGACAACCTCGCGAGCTCGACAAATTCCGTCGTCGGTTCGTAGCCTGAAGCTGCAACCGTTCATATCTGTGAGGACCACTATTCGTGGTAATGCTAATTCGCTTCCGATGCTGTGTGTGAGCAGGATTTTAAAGTCATCAAACCGATTGGCATCGGCTCCAGGTGAGTCTTGTACACCGCAGACGTTGTGCAATGTCAAGCGAGGTGTACTATCATCGCATTCTTAATCTGCCTTCGTGTTTTTGTTTAGTTGTCGTGTGTACCTGGCAAACTGGAGAGGATCAGACGTTGCGGTGAAAGTGTAGGTGTCTGGCGCTATTTGGACGCCTGATGCAACAGTGTTTACGTTAAGGATGAGTTTATGATGTTGTGTTGCGGCGGGTCATCGCAGGTTCACTGGTGTTGATCCTCGAGCCGTTGAGAAGGAATTCGGTAACGAAGTCGATATGATGAACCGCTTGGGTTGTCACCCGTCGCTCGTGCTCTTTCTCGGCGTGTGTCCGAATCCGCTAGGCATCGTCTTTGAGTACCTTCCGTTCTCACTCTTGTAAGTTTGTTGTCGACCTGTTTAGGTTGTATGGATGTGAAACTTACCAAATCGTATGCATCTCGCACCGTGATAGTGAGCTGATCAATGGCGTGAAGGAGCCCGACCGAAAGATCCCTCCATTTCCAAAGTCGTGGACGAAACGCGTGACGATGATGGTACGATGGATCATATGTGTGCTTTGACATGCATCTGCATCTAGCACACGTCATGCTTACCCGTGAATACTGAAATGGACAGCTCGATCTCGCCAAAGGACTGCAGTTTCTCCATTCCTTCGACATCATCCACAGGTACATCCATGCTGTGGCCATTGCAATTTGAAATGGTAGCTCAGCGTTCTCACAAGTGTGTCCTATTGGTGCGTGTCGACTCGATGCACAGAGATCTGAAGTCCCTGTACGCTTGTCAATGAGCTGCTCCTATGGCATTTATCTGTGAATCACGCTCATTTTGTCTTCGTTGTGCAGAAACCTCCTCGTCACCCAAGAAGGGCGAGTGAAGCTAGCAGGTATCACGTTCGTCTCGGACCCCAGGACTGATGTCGAGCGCGTAGAACCAACCATGTGGTTTTTATTTGCTCTCTTTCAGATTTTGGTATCTCGCGAGTCGCCAAGTCGACAGACCTGATGACAGGCTGCTGTGGCACATTCCAGTGGATGGCCCCGTGCGTGGAAAATGGTCATGCTCACCAGCCTGTTCCAATGTGTACCTGCTGACTGTGGTGTCCATTCTTCTGTATTGCCAATTCAGGGAAGTGATCGTCAGTGAGAAGTACTCGATTTCTGCAGACATTTACAGCTTTGGGGTGATCCTGTGGGAGATCTGCGAAGGCGCGGCGCCGTTCGCCGACCTGGCGCCAGGGTGCGTGCCGATTGCAGTCGTGAAGGAGAAGAGGAGACCGCGACTCTCGTCTGTTACGCCGCCGGTAAAAAGAAGCGCAAAGCGTGACTTGCGCTCTCTGGTGTGCTTCCAACTGATCTCCTGTTCTCTTTGAATGTGATAGGCACTCCAGGGTCTCATCCAGAGCTGCTGGCAGGACGATGCTGCCAAGAGACCGACGGCGGCAGTCGCTGTGAAGGTCATCCAGAGCTTCTTCCCAGCAGCGTAAGCTAAACACGTGCGCGAGATCCACCTTGTATGCTTGTATAAAGAAAGATACGTTGCACATTACGATGCACGAGGACTCCTTTCAAGCCGTCGACAGCAAAGCTCACTCTTAACATCTCGAAGAAAAACGAAGAGATCGAAAACACACACACACATATATTTGCTGCTCATCGGAAGCACGGGAGCCCTTCGACGTAGTGCTTGAGCTGCATCTTGAAGAGCTGGCTGTTGATCGTCTTGGCGCTCTTGACGTCGCTCAGCGGGTTGTTCACGACGTACTCGACGTAGATGTGCGAGTAGATGTGTTTGAGCACGGCGCTGAGGTCGCCCGCCTGGTTGTCCGTCATCATGATGAAGCGCAGGCCGCTGGGCGTCTCGTACTGGTGGCACGTGTACGCGTTCGTCTGGTACCGCTGCATGCCCTCCATCTGCGGTGCCAGCGTCAGGTCTGCACCACCGCCATTGCCGTTCACCGCGAGCCCGTCTGCGCCACCGCCGCCGCCCGCCGTCGTCGGCGCCAGCTTGAAGACGAACTCCTTGAGCGAGAAGAGCAGGCCGAAGAGCAGGCGCTTCTCCTCGTCCGGGTCCGAGTAGCTCACGGACTTGGTGGACCCCGCGTTCCACTTCTCCTGGTACAGGCACGAGCCCGCGCGCGTGTAGATCGTGAGCGAGAAGATCATGGATGTCGTCGCGAGACGAGGTCAAGTCAAGTCAAATGAGCTCGTCGTTCATGTGAAATTTCCCAGGAAGGCAAGCAAAGCAAAACAGGAGACCGACCACTATTGGGGAAAGTGCGATGATGGGTGCGAGAGAGTGAATGCGCTCTTTCTTTTTTGCTGGCTGTGTGTCATTTTGAAGCAGCGACGCGCGCGAGAGACGAGTGAGCGAATGATGGGGATGGCGGCGCAGCAGCGACTGCGCGTGCAGGTCGCTTTGGCGGCACCACGTGGTAAAGCGGGAGGTGTCGACGCGGTGGCGAAGCTGCTGCTCTCTCTGCCGACGCTGAGTGTGGCGTCCGGTTCCGGTGGTGATGACGACACGGCTGCCGTCGTCACGGGCGTGGCGGACAAGAAGCAGCAGCTCGCGGTCGCGTGTCTGCTGCACTGGGCGCTCAACTATCCGTCTGTAGCATCTCCGTCAGTTGCTACAGATGCTACTGGTGCTGCTAGCACATCACTCGAGAGCGCCGTTGTGTCGGTACGTTGTGTGCGATATCGTCTGGTGCCGTTGGTGCAAATGAGAGCTGCAGGTCGTGAATGGGAAAGGAAGCCACCTGTGTGACGACATCATGCTTGCGTGTGTATCCCCCACTGTTCGCGTAGATCAACGACGTCGACTCGGCATCGTGGACTCCGCTGCACGAAGCGCTCGGCTGCGAAAAGAGCCAACTGGAGCTCACGAACCAATCGCGCGTTGTCGCGGACAGCGCGTTCGTTGAGCAAGTGCTGGAGAAGCAGCTGCAGATCATCGACTGCCGACCGGTGGACGAATTCCTCGGTCTGGACGCAACTGCGCAGGTTGCTGGGCATTTCGACGGCGCATGGAACTTGCCGTTCGACTCGCTCTTTGTGCTTGGTGGGGACCCTGGCGGCGACGTGGCGCTGCTGCCACTTGAAGAGCTCCATGGAGTGCTCGTGAAGGACGCGGGCATTGATCTGGAGACGCCTGTTGCTGTCATCTCGTCGAGTGCAAGTGAGGCGGCGCTCGTCGCGACGTGCCTCTTCCTCGCGGGCCACGACACAGTGTCGCTCTGCTTCACAGTGCTGAACGAAGAGCTCATTGCAGCGGTGCCGAAGGAGTTCACATCCGGGATCTTCCACCATGACCAGCTCCTGTATCCGAGCGAGTCTGGCGCGTTTGATCTGTCGCCATCGGGCGATGATGCTGATGCGAAAAAAGTCGAAGCGATTGACGAAGCCGCGGCAAAGGAGGTTGATGAGGCGTACACTGAGCGCATCAACGGAAAGGGCGAATATCAAACCGACAACCCAACTCAGGACGAGAAAGAAGAGACACCGAAGGAGGAGGTCGTGTGGGTCAAGGACAGCAAGCGGTTCTTCGACATGCCGGCGCCGATCACCAAGGAAGTGTTCCTGGATGCGTCGCTCGCGATCTACCGCGTGGTCTCCTTCGTGCTCGCACCCTACGGGTTCCCTGCCGCGCTGCACGACTCGCTGTCGCTGTCGGAGGTCAAGTCCCAGTTCGGCTCGCTCTTCCAGGACGTGATCGAAGTCTGCTCGGATCTCGTGTACTCGTTGAAGGGACTGAACGAAGGCGCGATGGCCATGAGCGTGCACAAGTGGGTCGAGGAGAAGCGCGACAAGGACTGCACGCAGCGCGTGAAGGAGATCAACGAGATCTGGGAGACGCTCTACGAGGTCCCACGGGTCGTCGAGGTCCCCCACTTGAGTGACGAGAAAGTGCTGGACGTCGCCAAGAAGCTCAAAGAGAGCCTCGAGTCTGCTGTCCGCAAGCGCGCAGCATGGGCTTTCGAGAAAGACGAAAGGAAGAGTGATGAGGGCGAAGATATCGGCGCAGTTGAGAACCACGAAGAAGCGCAGCGCAAGGTGACCGCTGGCTGGCAGTACATGTACCCTGGCGTCGTCTACGCCCTGGGTTTCATTCCTCAGGAGCCCGCCGTGGACCACAAAAAGCTGAGCACTTTGCAGATCAAGTCGCTCATCCAAGCGATCGCCGAGGCGACGTGGGAAGTGGTAGGCGGTGAAAGCCTGAACCAGATCGAGTTTCAGGCTCTCTGTGACACAATGCAAGCAGAAGAAGATCGATCGGTTGTCCAGGAAATCGCACAGGCGGCCGAGCAATCGCTCTACGTCGTCAAGCACTTCCTCGCAAGGTCCGTTCCAAAGGACGACGAGTACGCGAACAGCATGTCCGCCGTCCGCATCGCTATCGAAGAAGGAAACCGCAAGTTCCGCTCGGGTCGCCACCAAGTCGCGCTCGCAGCCTACTCGAAGGCGTTCGAGCACCTCCCGCTGTTCCACAAGGACCTGGAGAAAGCCATGGTCGGCCGTGCCAACTGTTTCATCAAGATGGACCAGCTTGGCATGGCCCGCGCAGAGGCGGAGATCGCGCTCAAGCTCAACCCGTTCAGCACCGACGCGTACACGTGTCTGGGCAGCATCGAAGAGAAGCTCTCGCACCCAGACGAGGCCATGCAGCACTTCGTCACGTCGTTCATCCTGGACGGATCGCGATCGCCCGAGCACGCCGAGGCTATCGACCGGGTGTCACGGCTCGTCGGCCGCGATGTCGCCAAGGACGTTTTCAACAAGATGGTCATGGTGCACGAACTGCCGTCGTCGTGGCTGACGAAGAGCTACTTTGACTCGTTCGAGCACGACGCTGACAACGGCGCGAAGGTGCCGTTCGACATTGAGAAGAAGATCAGTATCCCACATTCTGAGCTGGACGCGGAGACGCTGCTGTACCGCGCGATTCATCACAAGCGAACCAGGAACTACCGAGAAGCCCAGCGCGACATCAGTGCTGTTATCGAGATGGAATTACCAGCTGAACTGAAAGCGCTGGCGCTCAACTTCCACGCGTCTTTCCTGTACGTCGCTGGCGACGTGAACGCTGCGCTGGACGCGATCTCGCAGAGCCTCGAGCTGAACCCGTCGCTCGTGAACTCGCTCGTGAAGAAAGGCGGGTTCCTCTCGGAGCTCGGTGAGATCAACGAGGCCGCGCTCTGCTTTGACGAAGCGATGGAGCTCGATCCGAACGACGCGGACGTGCACCTGCACATGGGTCAGATGGAGCTCCTGGACGGCAACTACTACAAGGCGGTCCAGTGTCTTCGCAAGTCCATGTCGCGTTCGGAAGCGCTTGCCGTGACGCACGTGTCGTACGGCATGGCGCTGTACAAGAGCGGGTCGATCTACCAGGCGAACGACGTGTTTGACGAGGCCGTGAAGGCGTTCCCGACGTCTCCCGAGGTGCATCTCTTCCAGGGCGAGGTGCTGGCGGACCAGGGCAACTACGCGGACGCGATGAAGCATTTCCTTCAGGCTTTTGAGCTCTCGCCCGAGTGTCCGCTGCCGTTCCTGAACGCTGGGCGCGTGTACGTGGGCACGAACGACCCGATGCGCGCGATCGCGCACTTCCAACAGGCGCTCGAGATCGATCCGCGCTGCAGCTCGGCGCATCTCGACATCGCGCAGGTGCTCTTCGCGCAGGGACGCACGCGCGAGGCGTTCGAGCACTTTGACGTCGCCGCGACCTGCTGCCGGTTCTTGCCCGAGGTCGAGGAGGTCTGTTCGTGCCGCGCCATGGCCAAGATGCAGCTCAAGGTCACGGAGATCCTCGGCGTGGAGCTGCGCCACATCATGCGCAGCAAGTAGAGCGGCACAAGGAGCAGCTCTTGAGTTGTTGTTTTTTCTTACAGAAATGGATATCCCGTGTTGTTATTAGATCGAATAATGAATGGATGAGTGGTGAAGAGGAACGCCTGAAAAGTGTCCACACTGTTAACAGAAGTGACTATCTCATGTGGACACATTTTTATGGAACAGCAAGGGCGGAATTGCTCAACCCGGTACGATGCGTTCGTATACAATCAGAAAGGTTATCTATCGAGTTGGTAGCTCGGGTATACACACTGGGAGGTCGCTTGGACTGACGTCTCGCTTTTCACACTGCTTCTGTTGTGGAGATGTTTACTATGAGATAGAGCCTTCTGGCTTTGAGCGCCCTCTTAAGCGATTCATGCGAATTGATAGGATGGGCTCCTGGCTTCCATTTGCAAATAATGGGGGGCGAGAGCAGATCGCCTGAGAATTCTGGCGAGTTCCGTCGTGACAAATGACAGCGACAGCGCGCGTGCCCACGCTCACAACAACAAGCGAAGCGAAGCGCAGCAAGCAACCCCCGAGACACCAGCTCCCCCCTCCTCGCCTCTATCAGCCCCTTCATTCTCCGCCTCCCCTCCCCATACTTGCCGCCGCCAGCGCCATGAGCAAGAAGATGAACCACCCGGCGTTCTCGTACGCGGTGCTCGTGAGCTTCGCGGGCGGCGCCGCGTACGTGGCCAAGCGCCACCTGCCGTCGCTCGTGGGCGGCACGGTGCTAGGCGTGGCGTTCCTCGGCGCGGGCATGCTGGCGCTCACGGACATGATCAACGACCACACGTTCGCGCACAGCACGTCCATGGGTATGTCGGGCGTCATCACGGGCGTCATGGGCCGCCGCGCGCTGCTCACGGGGCTCAAGGCGCCCGCGGTGGTCGCGACCGTCGGCGCCATGGGCGTGGGCTACCATCTGCAGCAGCTCATCCACGCGCCGCCGCGCCTTCGGTACATCCCAGGCGCAGTGTACGTGTCGTCGAAGGGCCGTGACGGCGACGACTCGGGTGTCACCTCTGTGTAAAAAGAAGCGTGGGTCCGTATGTGTGACGAAGGCAGCCCGGGTGAAGGGACAGAGGCGATGGATGAAATGAGCGCATGGTAACTGAGAACAAGGCAATTGTATGATTGATCTGTGGCTGGCAGTTGATTGGACTGCTTTTGCCACCAGAGCTGGAGAGGCATCCTGTCTGGCTCAAAGTGAGCCATGTCAGGCGCACGAACTCATGAGCAGCGCTTCCAGCAGGATCTCACGTCCACAGTTGAGTATCTCCAGTTGCTCCCGACGGCACAACTAGGAGACGAGCTCCGGCGCTGAGCGCGTCGCCGCTCCTCAGTGTTCGCTCCCTCCACGTCGCCTCTGTCCTAAAAATGATTGCAAACCCCATAAACCTTCAACATCGATAAAGTCGGTGGACAATATCGGTATCATCTATAGCGGTTTATCAGATTGGAGCCAAAAGCGCATACAAACAATTCTGTTGGATCATCTTAAGCAGCAGGATACTATGCTACAGAGGTACCAGGGTTAAAAGCTTTTACTGTGCTTGTGCACCGAAATGCACCACACACACCTCAAAGACACGCGAAGACGAGCTCACGAGCAAGACAAGAGCCTCCACACGCCAGGCGAATACGATGTCCCACCACCCGACGTACACGATGGCCGCGCTCCTGGGCGCCGGCGGCGTCATGGGCTACGTCAAGACCAAGTCCATGCCGTCGCTCGTCGCGGGCGTGACGCTCGGCGCGGGCTTCGGCCTCGCCGGCTACATGCTGCAGAGCGGCCACATGACGCAGGGCCACGGCGTCGCGCTCTTCGCGTCCACGATCACCATGTCCGCCATGGGCGTGCGCGCCATCAAGTCCCGCAAGCCGCTGCCGATCGCCATCTCGTCGCTCGGCGCTGTCTCCGCCGCCTACCACGCGCAGAAGTTCACCGAGTGGATCGGCCAGGAGTAAGTCATGCATGCGCCAACAGCCATCATCATCATCTCGCCAGTCGGCATGAGCATCGCACCGCTTTTTTCGTTACGCTCCCTCCATGCGTTGGTAAATAGAAACAGCGTCAGTGCGTTCATTGATTGGTTGGGTTGGTAGTGTGCTGTTTGTTGTCTGAAGCTGCGTTTGGGTATCCTGTACAAGTCGTCATCTCTCTTTGTCTCTCTTCTCCTTATCTATTCGCCAGCCTTCGCTTTCGCTGTCCTCATCAGGCCACGGGGACGTTGCTGGTCTGCACGGACGACACGCAGGCCGCGAGCATGTCCTCGAACATCACGGCTGTCATGTTCTTCGTGAGGTAGATCGCCTCTTCGACGCTCGGCACGACCTCGCCGTCCTCCGACATCTCCGAGATGTCGTGTGTCACGCCGGGCGAGAACGAAATCTCGACGCGGAAGCGGTCCTCGCTGTCCTCCTCCAGCGCCGGCATCTCGAACACGCGGATCACCACGTGCGCGAGGTAGTTGAGTTCCGAGATCTGGTCTAGAGCCTGGCTGCCGCTGTCCGAGATCATCTTGGACTCGTCGAAGATGTACTTGCGGTGCGGCATGCACTCGTTCACGCTGATGCCCATGCGCTTGAGGATCTCGTTGCTGTACTTCTCTTCTTCCAGCGAGATGTCGCACTCGCCGTCCTCGCCACTGCGTTGACGCGCGCGCCACGCG
The DNA here is from genome assembly GCA_023333845.1 of Globisporangium polare. Lineage (NCBI taxonomy): Eukaryota > Oomycota > Peronosporomycetes > Pythiales > Pythiaceae > Globisporangium > Globisporangium polare. The sequence goes on along the minus strand of JAASFQ010000544.1, from coordinate 4,533 downwards.
GGGCACTGGAAGCGCAGCACGTTGAGCAGCGTGTGCATGTGGCTCTCGCTCGTGAAGTAGAGGCGCGTGCGCACCTGGGTCGCGGGGCTCTTGATGCGCAACTCCTTGGCGTAGGACGGGTCGAGGCGGTAGCCGTGGTGCTCGACGTTCTGATCCAACAGATTGTCGCCATCTTCGTTCGGAGGGTACGGCTGGTAGCCGCCGTACATGCTGTTGCTCGTCGTGGTCGCCTCTCCACTGGCAGAGCTGGACATGACGGCGACAATGTCCGCGCGGATCTTGGCACAGAGCGCCTGCGAGACGCGAATGCCGATCGACTGCTTCTCGGCGATGTCCATGCCGTACTCCTGCGGCACGTAGCAGCTCGCGAACGCCTCAGCTAAGGTGAAGAGCTCCTTGCCGGAGCGCAGGCACACGTGCGAGTTGTGCAGAATGTCGTACTTGATGCAGTCATGCACGTCTGGGATCTTGCTCAAGTCGTATTTGTCCGACTTGGCCGAGTAAAAGTCCCGGTAGATCTTGTCCCAGCGTTCATGCATGAGCGAAAACGTCTCACCCATGTACAGCGGCTTCTTCTCATCAGCCGTCTTGTCCTGGACGAACTCCTGGATCTCGCACTTGAGTTTCCGAATCAGCTCGTGCAGACGACTGAAAGACTCCATCGGGTTCTTGATTGTCTCGATGGCCTTCAGGATGGACGCCGTGTTCAGGGGCGCCACAGCCGCCGCGAGCTCTTCCCCCGATGTATACTCTCGCAGCAGTAGACTCTTGAGCTTCTCTTTCGTGCGCTGGATCTCCTCGTTCGCGTCCGCCTGTCCAGAGTGGTCGAGCATCTTGTTCGCATCTTTGCCTAGCGTCGTGACGAGACTCACGAGGATCGGCGTCAAGTCCCCCTCGAGCTCCAGAAAGCCCTTCGCGAACGCCGCTGCCGTCATCTGCACGCGGCCTTCATCCGACGTGAAGATCTTGAGATCGTGGCGGAACGTCGAGTGCAGACGCAGCAGCCCGCCCTCTTCCACCGGATACAGTTTGTTGCGAAACGACTTGCCGAGCTCCTCGCCCTGGCGCTTGCCCGTCTCGGTCAGGTCGCCTCCCCACTTGAGGATCATTAGGATCTCGGAGCGTTCCCCCAGGGTTGTGGACTGACGACGCGGCTTGAACTGCACTTTGCGGTTGATGCCTGCGAATTTCCATCTCTCCAGCACGCGCTTCATCTGCAGCAGCTTCTCAAAGCTGTCGCCGCCCTCGACCTCCCAAACTGCTTCTTTCGAGCCCACGCTCGGTGCATACGACTTGATCAAGTTGCGCACGAGATCCAACAGCTCCTGCAGATCAGCGACGGCTTTCACTTTCACCTCTTCGAGCTTGTCTTTCGGACGGCGGCTCTCGTAGAACGCCACCAGATCGTTCTCCCACACCACGGTCTTGAGCTTCTGTTTGGGCGTGCGGTCCCCATGACGCACCACTGCAATAACACATCGCAGCTCCTCTTTCTTCTCCTCGTCAAGCGCGTGGCCAGCGCTCGTGGCGCTGCTCACGCTCGACTCGGAGGCATCCGATCCGGAGCTCTGGCGCGCGCCAAACTCGTTGTAGTTAAGGTTCACGACGCTCGGCTCGGTCGCATACTGCGGACACATCTGGGTCGATGGGCTCGAGCAGGAGCTGGAGCGGCGCTGGCGAAAGTACCGCGACCGCAGAGCGGAGACCAGGTAGTTGTGCAGGATGAGCCCGCAGTCGTCGTAGTACTTCTTCGAGTTCTTCACGAAGCTCCAGCCGTTCACATCGCACACGTACGAGCTGCCGCGCACGCGCAGCAGGTCGAAGCCGCAGACCGTCTGGTGAAACGCGAGGCAGACCTTGCGTGCCATCTCCTTCTCGGCCGAGTTGAGGATCACTGGGTAGCGGACCTCCTTGCCGGCCGAGTCGCGCAGCACGCGGCCGTCGAGCACGGGCGACTTGCGCGCCTCAGCGTGGCCGTAGCTTGAGCCAACCGTGTACACCTTCACGTCCGTGCCCTGCGTGTTGAGGAACTCCTCGTAGATGTACGAGCCATCGCGGCGGATCTGGTTCACCTCCGGGTAGAACTCGCTCGAGCGGTCACCCACCTTGCGGAAAAGCCGCTTGCTGCCGCCGCCGGCGCTCGTCGGGTAGTAAATATAGATGTTGTGGTCCTCAGCGTCGGCCGGTTTCTCCACGAAGGGCTTGTTGATCTGCACGCCATTGACAACCACGTAGTTGTCGGTCTCCTCCACCTCGTCCTCCTTGCCACCGGCGAGGTCACGATTCACAATCGCGTGGCGCGGCACGGGGATGCCGTGGCGCGTGAGCAGCGCGTAGACCTTGCGCCTGTCGAAGAGCACGTGCTGCATGTTGAGGTCGTTCACGAGCACCGGGTGCGTGAGCTTCACGTACTGCTCGGCCTTCTGCAGCGGGAAGCCCGTCGAGTAGAAGCTGATGAGCGCGTCGCACACGGGCCACTCCTCCACGGGCTTGTCGATGATCGTGTGGTCGTCGAAGATGTACACGTCGAACTGCTTCTTCTTGCTCAGGCGGCGCAGGATCTCCTGCATCGGCTTGGACCACGTCTTTTTCTCCATCGCGCACACGCCCACAACGTACTTCTTGATTGGGGCGGCGGCGGCGGCGGCGGCGTCGTCGCCATTGACGTTGCTAGCGCGCGGACTGATCACGACGGTCGGCGCCATCACCGAGTGCATCACTATCGCTCGCGTGGCTTGTTGCTTGTCGTCTGCGGTTGTGACGCACCTACGTAGTTACGTGTGTCGGCGGCGGTGAATGGGGGCGGACCTTCTTTCCTTTCTGCTGCGTTGCTGCTAATGGACGGACGTGGCGGGCTGGACCTTGAAGACTTGAGCTTCTGGTTGCAACTCCAAAAAAGAAGAGGAAACGCTGCAAAAAAAGGGTCAAAAATAGACGCTCTGTTTTTGTTTGCACATCCATTCTAATTGGTCGAAAAGAAGATTCCTGCGCAGATTCAACCAGTCATATCGCATCTTCGATCTGGACGATTCTTCTCTTTCCGCATACTGTCGGTTTGACAAGCTCTTGTGCGAGCATAGAGCGACATTTTGCGGCCGTTGGACACTTTCTTGTGCAAAAAGTCTCAAGGCTTTGCGGACACTTCGACACTCCAGACAGCTTGGATCCCAGCATCGGATGGGATGGATCGTGTGAGCCACGCTAACAGTGTTATTGGGGACAGCACTGCCTCTCAGAGTGCACGCACTCCCTCGCACTGAAACTCTCAGTGCCTGAGCGTCAGACGGCTATCTTTTGTTAGCCATCTCGGTCCAATCCGTGGTGCTGCTCAATACAAAGTGTCGTTGTGTGCTGGACTCGTTTTGAAGTGTCTCCCAGACAAACGTCTTCCTTCACCTTCAACCCATCCCGCGTGGGAGGGAGAGCAACGTCCAGGTTCCGCTGTACTTGATTGTTGTATCGAACTGTTTTGTTTCGTGGAGAACGGAGATTCGTGAACAGAAAATAGCGACGAGGTATGCGAGAAAGTGGTCATGCTTGCAACGAGTATGCTCTACAAGTACTGTAACAGCTATGAAAGATAAGCACAAATCTGGCTTTGAATTTCTGCTCCGATTGTCAGAACCAATATGAAAGATGATGGGCTGTGCGCTGTCACAGATTGTCTCATTTGATGCGTGTGGTGTCAAAATACATTCACCTGCTCAAGCAAAGCTGCTCACTCTGACGTGGAAATGCTGTGCATCATTCTATTCGAGGGACAGCGATGCTGAAGCAATACAGCACGCTCATTCACAAACGACATGTCCAAATTGGAATTGATTGGTAAAGTGAAACGAGCACTCACATTCAGCCAGAAAAGGTCACCACTGCAACCGCAATCAGCGCAGCGATGCCCCCGCTCGGGAGCTTGGACGGCGCGGAAGAAGCTGGTGGCGCCGTCGCGGGGGCCGCCGTCGCGGGGGCCGCCGTCGCGTTGGCCGTGGCGTTCGACGCGCTCGAAGACGAGGTGTTGTGCGGCAGCAGCCACTCCGCCAGGAAGGCGCCGAGCGGGACGCCCGTGTCGCTCACGGCGCTCGTGTAGTCGTCGTAGGCGGTGAACACGTGCTTCTCGCCCTCGACGAAGAACGTCGAGATGCGCGAGCTCACGGTCTTGTACGCGGTCACCATCGTCGTCACTTGCTGTAACATGAAGAGGACACAGCCAGCGCATACGTGCAGTGTCAATGTATGCTATCCACCAGTGTCGTCACACTGTGTACAAGCACCGCCTACCTTGAAGAAGTCGTCACCGGAGATGAGGTTCTTGAACGGGTACCCGAGGATGCCGTCCTTCATGAGCTGGTAGAAGTACCGCTGCGCCTGGTCGGCCTTGCTGTCGATGAAGAGCCAGTCGCTGAAGGGCACCTCCCTGAGCAGCGCTGCCATGAGCTGCGTGACGCTCATGGTCTTGTTGCGGCACGCGTCCATGATGTCCGCGGGCGCCTTGAGCTCCACGTCGCAGGCGCCGTAGAAGTCCACGACGGAGCCCGC
>JAASFQ010000543.1:0-19838 GCA_023333845.1 Globisporangium polare | reverse complement strand
TGCTTAAATACCCAGAAGTTGCGTTGTTGATCAATGGCTTGATTGTGTATTGCCTCTCACCGTTTGCTTGTTTGTTTGTGTTGCTTATTTGGTGTACTGTAGCTCGTGCACCGAGAGCCGCATGTACCAGTTGCTCGCGCACGCCATCACGCCCGTGCCGTCGTACGCAGACGTCGACGCGACGATGCGCTTCCGCAGCACCACGTGGATGGATCACACGTACGTCTCGTTGCCTCTCGACGGTTCCTACTGTATTGGGCTTGTTGTGTTTGATCTGATGCTGCGTGCCGACCAACAGAATCGTGTCTCTCGGTAACGACAACCTGAGCTCCCGAGCGGGCAAGCGCCAAATGAAATCTCAGCCGCTCGATTTCGCGTTCGCAGGCCAATACCTGGGCGGCGACCGTAGCGTGCGCGCGAATGCACCCTTCCCGACCACATTCCACGTGCAGGTGCTTAAGGTCCGTGATCCCAGTGGCGAGTGCTCGTACAAGATCGGCGTGACGGCGAGCGGGTACTTCGAGATCACGATTTCGAAGCGCGAGCGACCACGGGGCGCGTACCGCGTGACCGCGGACGACATGTCGGCCATTGGCCTCGGCTCGCCTGCTTTCCGACTGGTTGACAAGCAGCCGGGCTGGGACGCAAATTCGTACGGCTACCACGGCGACGACGGCCACTTTTTTCACCACACGACGCGGGTTCGTATGTAGCTCTTTGAGTTCTGGCTCAGATGTGTGTGTCTTTCTACAGCGTGTAACATGCGACGCTCTTTTGTTTTTCTGCACCGCAGGGAGTCGATTTCGGGCCGTCGTTCGATGTGGGCGATACTGTTGGCTGCGGCGTGCGGCGGAACTTGAGCGGTCAGCGCTCGACAGTCTTCTTTACGAATAGTGGAGACCTGATCCCAGGTGCGGAGCTACAATTGCAGCTTGCTGGCAGGTCCTTCTTGCTGACTGACAAAGACTGAAAACGCGAACTGACTTGTGCAATTGTTGCGCTTCCCGTTAAAGCTGGCGATCGAGGCATCGAGTGCGAGCACGAAGACTTGTTCCCCGTGGTGGGCTTGGACTCGGCGAACGCCATCCACGTCAACTACGGACAGGAGCCCTTCCGCTACGAAGAGATCGCTGGTGCGTTCTCCATGTATTCGAAACCTAGGTGGCATGGAACACTGTTAATGCACGACGTTTTTTTCTCTTAACGACAGATGAGCTCTTTGACGAGTGCCATGGCCAGGCGGGCGTTCTGGCGAACCAGCTGCAGTGGTACAACATCAGCGAGTCCGACATCGAGACGAGCAGCGACGAGGGGTCGGAGGGAAGCAGCGCGTACCACGATCTCAATGAGGTTGACGAGTCCGATGACGACGATAATGCGGCCGAAAACGACGCCGAGGCGTTTCTGCACCACATGCTCTTCAATGGTGGCTTCGGCGGGGGCTCGGAGGACGAGCAGGACGACTCGACTCTGGCGTTTGGAGCCAACGGAGATGATGCATTTGAGTGAGACGTGTGCATTTGTACCAGGTATGCAGGTTCTTGTCTGCGCAAGTTGAGGTTGCGAGCTTCCAAGAGTCTAGGAGGACTGCGTTGTGAGGTGGTTTCGGGAGAAGATGACATCGCGACAACATTTGTTGTTGCGCAAGTCTGGCAGGTGTGAAGCATATCGTATACAAAATGAGATCCAACTCGCGTTTGTGAACAAAATACTGGTGGTCTACATCGCTGCGGTTGTTGTGTTTGTTTCGCTCGTATCCATAAGGCAAGCTTGCTTGCTTGTGTGCGTATTTGCTTGCGTCTAGCGCTGCGCAAGTTGCGCCTGGATGCCCTCCATGAGCGCCGGCACATTCGACATATCGAGTGCGTGCTTCTGGCAAAAAGCAGTCGCTGCGCCTCGCACGTCGTCGTTGCGGTAGAATGGCAACTGGTAGCTTCCGCCCTCACCATCATCAATGTCGAGAGTGAAGAGCAAGTCTCCTTGCGCATCACCGGAGGCAGGCTGCGTTTCCTGGACTTGCGCTTGTTCTTGTGTTTGTTGTTGCGCTTGTTGCTCTTGCGCTCGCTGAGCCAGCATGCTGTTGAGCGTGTTCACGAGTACGTTCTTGCACTCCTGGAGCTGGTTGCCGTCGAACTCGACTCCCAGCTCGGCGCGCACGATCTCGTGCTTCTCGACGCAGAACGTGTTGGCGACGAACCCGACCTCCTGGCCTTCAAAGTATTCGAGGTCGTACACTTGGCCACTGAGTGTGACTGGCAGCGAGATGATCGGCGCAGGACGAGTCGCCTGACTTGCTTGCGCAGCTTGCTGTTGTCGAAGCAACTCTTCTTCTTGCTGAATGGCCGCCAATCGCTGGCGCACCACGCCCGTGAGCTGCGCGAGCGACTCGCCGAGCGACGGGCTGTCCGCGAACCCGACGTTCTGGAGGAAGAGCTCCACCGTGCGCTCGATGCTGTCGCCCTCGAAGTACTCGAGGTTCGCTGACCGGTTGTCCCCCAAATTGATCGGCAGCGTGAGCAAGAGCTTGCGAGCAGGCGGCTCTGGTGCCTGAGGTGGCGTTGGAGCCGCCTCATTTGCCATTGCGGCAGTCGCGGATGCTTCGTCGCGGATGTACTCGCTCATGCGGATGTCGAGGATGTCTACGAGCTGCGGCAGGTACCTGCCGACGGACTCCGGGTCTGTGATCCCGTTGCTGTTGAGGAAGCGCATGGCCGACTCGCGCGTCGTCTGGCCTTCGACATGCACCAGCACCACAGCCTGGTCGTTGAGCGTTAGCGGGATCGAGAAGAGCTCCTTAGGTGCGTCACGTTGTTGTTGCTGCTGCGCTTGTTGCGCGTCCATTTCGTTGAGCTGGCGCGTGATCTCGTTTGCGATCTGCGGCACAAGGCGATCCATGAGCTCGCCTTCGTTGATGTTGACCGAGCGCAGCGTGAGGATGGCTTCCTCCATAGGGTTCCCGTCTTCAAAGTGGCGCACAACGGCGGGCGCGCCGTCGATCGTGAGCTCAAAGGACAAGACCTCCTTGCGCGCGGGCTGCAGATCGGCGAGCTTCTGGTTGACGACCTTCATGATTTCCGGGAAGAGCTCGCGCATAACGTCCATGTTGAAGCCCGTTTCGTAGAGGAACCGCTCGACGCAGGCCTCGACGCTCTCGCCCTCGTACTTGCGCACCTCACCCGTGTACGTGTCGACAGTCAGCGGGAACGAGAGCTGCACGCTCGAGATCGCTTGCTGCGGCGAGGACGGCGCACTCGCTTCGATCTCCGCCATCTTATCCTTCAAGAGTTCCGAGAGCTGTCCGATGACTTGGCGCACGCGGTTGTCGTCCTGGATGTCCATGAGTCCGTTCGTGCGCGCGAAGGAGGTGGCCGCAGCCTCGAAGCTCTCGCCGCGCATGAGCTGCAGGTCCTTGAGCGAGCCGTCGACGTTGATCGGCATCGTGACGAGCACGTCCGAGCCCGCGGCGCTGTTCTGCGCATTGACTGCAGCAGCGAAGAGCGCAGCTCCAAGGAGCAATGAACACGGCGCTTTCTTCCACATGAGGACTATGGATTGACGTGTGATGAGGTTGGTGGTGGCGATAGCTAGAGCTCTGCAGGGAGACTGGGGAGGAGCAGGGTGCTGGGCGGGACCGGAAGAATGGAGAATGGAGCGCAAGCTGGCAGGAGCGCAAGCGCTCGGTGGTCAAGCAGTCGAGAAGGGGGATCCGCTCCTTCATGGCATTGCTGCTCAAAAGATCTTTTCGTGAAAAGCTTCGATAAAAGATACGTCTGTTACCACCCCTGATGCGGCAATCGTTCCACAAGTCTCGGTGGCAAATCGCCTGGAGTTTGTATGCAAGGTGTGACAGACTCAGATCTGAGTTGGAGGTGGGTTGCAGATTGAGGAGTGGGGAGATCTCGTGACCCTTGAGTTTCAATGGCGCAGCCGAGTTGCGGAAATGCTGCTGGAACCAGAATGCGTCCCCCCAATCCGTCGAAAGAACGACCTTGGAGCGGCGGGCGAATGGAGGCGCCTGCTGATAACCCAGGCGACGGGCGGTGACGACGCAAACCTCGAACACAGAGGAACGGTGGGGGCCAAGTGCGTGGTACTCCCCTGTTTCCGGAGGAACGGCTCCGAATGCCTGATTGAGGTTCTGTGTGCGGAGACGGGTCACGCAAGTTGCGCATTTGGGGGCGTTGCAATCGCAGCAACAGGCAAGCAAGCGATGAGCAACAGAAAACAAGTCGGACTTGTGCTCGCCGGCGCGGGTGCTGTCGGCAGCAACCTGCTGCGCGTGGTGGAGCGCAAGTTCTCGCAAGCGCTCGCTGCACAACTGCAGCTCGTGGTGGTCGCAATCGGCGACTCCCGGGGCTTTGTGGTGCGCAACAGCGGTCTCTCGTGGGACCACGTGCGCAACTTGCTTGCGCACAAGGCGAGTGGCGGCAGCGTCACAAGCTGGACTGGCGATACTGACGTGGGCATCCAGCCCTCAATACACGCAAGCTTGCTGCAAGTTGTGGAGCAGCTCCACGCGCATGGCGAGTGCGACAAGTACGTGCTGATCGACTGTACGTCGTCGCAAGCCATTGCGCCAGCGCTTGTGCGCGGCAAGCAACTGGGCTTTGCGGTCATCATGGCCAACAAGCTGCCACTCTCGGGCGAGTCGGAGGTGTACGACCAATTGGTGTTCACTGACGACAATAGGAGAAGCCCATTAGTGCAGTACGAGGCGACGGTCGGCGCCGGTCTGCCGGTGATCACCACGCTCAGGCGCATCGTCGCGTCCTGCGACACCATCTCCAGTGTCCAAGGCAGTTTCAGCGGGACGATCGGCTACGTGCTCGCAGAGATGAACAGGTGCGTTGTGCTGCTCTCTATTCACTCGGATCGGCATCGCTCAGACTCTCTTATTTTTGTTGCGCTCGTTACAGAGGAGGCACGTTCAGTGCTGCGCTGAGCGCGGCCCATGCGCTGGGCATCACGGAGCCCGACCCGCGCGACGACCTTTCGGTTCGGCGTGCAAATGCGCTTGCTCTCTACTATGCGCTGCTTGTTTGACTTGTGTTTTGCGCTGGCAATATACTTGCGCATGCAGGGCACCGACGTGGCTCGCAAGATGGTGATCCTGGCGCGCGAGATGGGGCTGCGTGTCGAGATTTCCTCGGTTGTGATCGAAACGCTGGTTCCAGATGAGCTCTTTGCGCTCTCTGTGTCCGAGTTCCTCGCGAAGCTCTCGGAGCTGGACGCAGGTAAGGAATTCGCATTGCCTGTGGAGCTATTGGGGTGTGACTGATTGATACATATGCTACGCACATTCTGTTGTACGGCATTGCAGCATTTGGAGCGAAGTGGCGTGACGCCGACAGCGAAAACGGCTCCCGCCTCGCGTATCTTGGCACAATCACCGGGACCGGCGAGCTGCGCATTGGTCTGGAGACCGTGCCGCACCGCAGCGTCTTTGCGAACACTCAGAGTGAGTCACACACACAGAAGCAGCCAAGCAGCCATTCACACATACACGGACTTGCTAACAGCACACTTGTGTCATGATGTGCAGGCACGGAAGGCGCGGTCGAGATCCGCACCGAGTGGTTTCCGGAGCCCGTGGTGGTCCGCGGCACCGGCGCGGGCATCCACTCGACTGCGGCCGCGCTGGCCGCCGACCTCGCGCAGGTGCTCGGGTCTTTGAGCCCCGCGTAGCGGAGCAGCCCGCAGCCATCCACCCATGGACGATGACTGCGTTTTGGACCCATCTCCGAACGTTCCGACGTCATTTCGTGTTGGAGCTTGCTGCCTTTCACGACTCACATCGCGTTGATGACAACTCAGTTCTGAATCGTGACGCAATTCATTCGAATCTTATTTGGCCCTTTTCTGAATGCATTTCTGCAGTCCACTTGGTAGGAACGCCTTTTATACCTGTGGTAAATACCGACTACCCATTGCACAGGGTGGAGGGCTGCAATTCCAAACTCCCAAACTTCAATCGAGCCCCCAAGATTCAAACATCCAAACGTCAATTCATTTCGAATTTCAAATTTCAAATCGCCCAAGAAGGAAGGAAGAAAGTTCGCTCCAGGTCCAACTGGAGAAGCCAAAGTCCGCCCCAGTGCGCAATTCCACACACACCGCAGCAGACCGCAAACAGGCAGCGCCAGCACCGCCATGGCCGTCCAAGTCGCCCAAGCCACCGAGCCGAACGCCGCCGCGGGCGCCGCCTACAAGGACGAGCTGCTCTCGCCCGTCTCCAAGCTCGAGGCCGCGCGCAAGCAGGCTGCGCTGGAGCAGCAGAAGCGCGTCGAGACCGCCGTGAAGCGCATGGCCGAGATCAAGTCGGAGAACGCCGGCAAGCGCAAGCTGCTTGAGGAGAAGCTCGACGCCCACACGAAAGTCAAGGTGCAGAAGACGGCCACTGCGGCAGTCTCCACGAAGACGACGGAGACCAGTCGCAGCGTCGTGGTCGAGACTGCCACTGCCCACGTGCAGGTGGAGCAGCACAATGGTGAGGTCGCGGTTGTCAAGAAACTGGTGGACACGTTTGAAAGCGTGGAGGAGGAGGACAAGACGGCTGCGCAGCAGGTACATGATCTTGATCAATAGTGCGGTTTGTGGTGATTGCGGGGGTATGCACTATTTACTGACTCGTGATGCCTGTGTACCTCCTGTTGCAGCCCAAGCGCAGCACCCGCAAGCAGCAGGCGACCACTGTGAGCGCCAGCTACGACGCCACCCATGAGCTCTTGCGGTGCGTTGTGATCATTGCGGGCTGAGATCTCTGGATCGCCTATTCTAATGGCTACTTTGTGTCAACCTGCCACGCAGTGCGACGCGGAACAAGTTGGAGGGACTTGTGGGTGACGAGCCGGCGACGGAGGCCACTGCGACGGAAGAAAGCAAGTCGGAGGAGGAGGAAGGCGACTGGAACGGTCCTTCGACCAACTACCACCTGAAGCAGCTGGGACTCGTGAAGAAGAAGATTGACATTTACGCCCCAGTCGAGGTGCAGCAGCAGGAGATTCGCCGTCTTCGCGACCGCTCTCGCATCGAGACGAAGAAGATCGTCGAGGCCGTTGACGACCACGACTCGGAGAACGACTCGGATTTCACCCCGGAAGTGGGGAGCGAAAACGAAGAAGACTCGGACACGGAGTCGATCCCGGAGGTCGAGGCCGAAGAGACCCTCGAGCTCGTGAAGGAGGCCGCGGAGCACGAGAGGAAGGTTCGGCAGCGAGCTGCGCTCGTGAAGATCTCGTTGTACTTCGTCTTCCTCTGCATATTGGTGGTTGCAGCCCTGGCAGCAGTCGAGTTCACGCAGCAGCACTTCCAGTTCTGCCGGATTGAGGCGCAATCTGCCGATGGTACGTGGAGCTCTTGGTTTGCCCATGCTGCAATTTGTGTGTGTGTGTCGTCACGACTGAGCTGAGCGCCCGCTAACTGCTTGCTTTGCTCCTGTAGCAAACTCGGCGGTGAGCTGCGCTTCCTTCTTGCAGACGCGCGAGGCGATCAAGACGCTGGTGCTGGAGTCGGCTGTGTGCGTCCGCGAGTCGGCCGCCGCCTCGGTCGCTGCCATCCAGTCCCGCTTCCAAGAGCTCTAGGAGGGTCTTGATGAGAGAGTAGCTCGAACGTAGTGATGGTCAATTTATTGTAACGTAAATATATTTTCTTAGGTGCATCATGCTTCCACACTCAGACGACGCTCTCTTGGTTCCCATTTCCGTGGCTTTCTTGCGGCCTTTCGCCACGTACTTTATGGAGATTGCTGATGCGTGTCATGTTCCTCAGCCCAGCTGACCTCCTGTCCGTTTGGTTGGCGGCGAACAAATCCGTCAGCCAGGAACCTCTTCAAATAGATAAACTAGTATAAATAGCTGGCATAGCTCTGCGCGAAGAAACCTTCATAACAGTGACTCTTGCTCAATTACGCGATGGGAAAGGTCGTCCGAGGAAACCCTTTTCCAACATTCGAGCGCTTTCGAGAGGGGTTGGTCCTTCCTTCCTCGCCAGCAAAAAAACAAGCAGGCGCTCATTCTCCCTTCTTCACGCGCGCGCGAACCAGGACCCTTCCTTTCCCTCCACTCTCTGCGTCTCCTTCGCTATCGCTATGACGACCGCCCCCCCCACCACCAACGTGCTCTCGTTCGACGGCGAGCGCGAACTCGTGACCGCTGAGCGCGCGCACGAGCTCCTGCGCGCCTACACGGACGTGGAGAGCACGCCCGACGCGTCGTTCACGCACATCACGCTGCGCAACAAGAGCTATACGCTCGAGGCCGCGCAGGTGATCGCGGGCTTCTTCGCGCGTCTCGTGGCCAAGGACGCGTTCGCGTACCTCACGAGCGTCGACTTTGCCGACATGATCGCCGGTCGCCCTGAGGACGAGGCGCTCCAGGTGCTCGCGACGCTCTGCGACGCGCTCAAGACCATCAAGTCGCTCACGCGCATCGACCTGAGCGACAACGCGCTGGGCGAGAAGGGCGTGCGCGCGTGCTTCGGGCTGCTGCTCGAGCAGGAGAACCTGCAGCACGTGTACTTCTGCAACAACGGCATCTCCGCAGCGGCGGCTGCCGTGATCGCGGACGAGGTGCTGCTGTACCGCGGCTCGGAGACGCCCACGAAGCTCGAGACGTTCCACTTCTACAACAACATGAGCGGCGACGGCGGTGCGATCGCGTTGGCCAAGCTGCTTCCGCTGTCGCCGGCGCTCCGTGACCTGCGCTTCTCGGCCACGCGTGCGCAGCGCGCAGGCAGCCTCGAGTTCGCCAAGGCGCTGAGCAGCCTGCACAAGCTGGAGCGCATTGATTTGAGCGACAACACGTTCAAGGCCGAGGGTGGCATCGCGATCGCCGCGGCGCTCAAGCAGCAGAAGAACCTGGTCGAGGTGAACCTGCGTGATGCCAGCATCGAGGACGCCGGCATGACCGCGATCGCCAAGGCGCTCTCGGGCTCCTCGGCCGCGAGCCTCACGGCGCTGGACGTGTCGGGTAACGACCTGACGGCCGACAGCGCGCGCGTGCTGGCACAGGCTGTGCGCAAGTTCATTAATCTGCGCGCGTTGCAGGTGGAGGAGAACGAGATCGGCTCGCGCGGCGCGAAGGCCCTCGCCAAGGCAATCAAGAGCCACACGCCGCTGCTCGAGAAGCTCATCTCGAATGTGAACGAGATCGGCACGTCCGGTGCGCTCGCGCTTGTGGACGCGATCGCCGGTAAGGCCGCGTTTGCTCGCATTGAGATTGACGGCAACGCCATCTCGTCTGAGGGTGTGGACAAGATCGTCGTGCTGCTTGAGGGCAACAAGAAGACCGACGTGCTTGGTTCGCTTGAGGACAACGACGAAGACGGAGATGAGGACGAAGAGGAAGAGAGCGACGATGAAGAGGAAGCCGAGGTCGAGCCGCCTTCGTCGTCCACGGTCGACGGCCTTGCTGCGCTACTGGACAAAACGCTCGTGATTTCGTCTGCGACTCCAGAGGTGAAGCCGCTCTTTGACTTCGAGAACAAGCAGCGTGAGGTCGTGAACGCGGCGCGCGCGCATGAGCTGCTGGCTGCCGCGGGCATCCATGTGAACGAGACGACGCCACTGTACTACGAGACCATCACTCTGCGCGGCAAGAGCTACACGGAGGACGGCGCGCAGGTGATCGCAGACGCCTTCCTCGGCCGTCTGAAGGGTCTGAAGGTCGCTGACCTGGCCGATGTGATCGCCGGCCGCCATGAGGACGAGGCTCTGCGCGTGCTCACCATCATGTGCAGCGCGCTGCGCGGCCACGTCCTGGACGAGATCGATCTGAGCGACAATGCGCTGGGCGAGAAGGGCGTGCGCGCGTGCTTCGACTTGCTGATCCCGCAGCCAGAGCTGCGCCGCCTGCTGTTCTGCAACAACGGCATCTCGGCGGCCGCAGCCGGCGTGATCGCGCAGGAGATCATCCTGCAGAACGGCAGCGAGGCCGTCTCGACGCTCGAGGAGTTCCACTTTTACAACAACATGAGCGGCCATGACGGCGCGATTGCGGTTGCGAACGTGCTGCACCGCATGCCCAAGCTCACGGCGTTCCGCTACGCGAGCGCGCGTGCAGGTCTTGAGGCCAGCGAGGCGCTCGTGCGCAACATCGAGCTGCACCTGCGCAACCTCACGTCGCTCGACGTGAGTGACTGCTCTTTTGAAGATGAAGGTGCCGACCAGCTCGCTCAGGCCGTGGGCAAGCAGACGCAGCTGCGCTTCCTCAAGCTGCGCGACGCATCGCTGGGCGGCGAAGGCGCCAAGAAGGTGCTCAAGGCGCTCGCGGCCAGCAGCATCCAGCTGCTTGAGCTCGACCTGTCTGGTAACGAGCTCGAGGATGACGGCCTCGCGGCCATTGCGCCGCTCTTGAAGAAGCAGACACAGCTGCAGGTGCTGCGACTAGACGATAACGAGATCACTTCGGAGGGCGTGAAGGGCTTTTGCGAGGAGGTGGGCAGCGAGAGCTTCCCGGCGCTCGTGGAGCTCTCGCTCTGCGGCAATGAGATCACGGCCAAGGGAGCTCTCGCGGTCGTGAATGTGATTGTGCCGACCAAGCAGCACCTTGAACGCCTGGAGCTGGACACGAACCAGATCTCGGGCAAGGGCGTGAGCGAAGTGCAGGCCATTCTCGCGCGTCTCGGCAAGCAGAGCGTGCTCGGCTCGCTCCAGGAGAACGACGGCGACGACGAGAGCGACGACGAGTAAGTCGGTAGTTTTTGTTTGGTTTTGGGCGATCACGATTAGTAGTAGTAGTAGTAGAAGTAGCATGTAGGGACAGATGAGTCAGTAGAAGTAGCGAGTAGTTGACGCGGAATAAAGCGCCCGTGGTGGCAGATCACGCACATGCAGAGCAGTTCCAATCGGACACACTTTGACAGCTCGCATTTGCCACGAGCTGTCAAAGACCGAAACATGCGAGCGAGGCTGGCGCTTCTTTGGCGCGCTTTCGAAAAGGGAAATCGATCGAGCGCGGCGTATCAGCTGTATACATCGTTAGGCGTATACCGAGTCCAGAAAGCCGGCTCGGTATTTCCGAACCGCGGTTCCGTCCGAACCGTGGTGACTGGTGTTTGATTGAATGGTCAAGACTGGTTGGCAACAACGCGAGGCGAGACCTGCCGCATGCGATGCGATGCAGGACGCGATCAGTTTTTCCAAACAGGTACGATGAAGAAGCTCTCGCATGTATGTGTGTGTGTGTGTGAATGTCGTGAAGCTCACCATGTTCTGTATCACTCCGTGCCTCAGGTATATATAGCATCATGCCAGCCAAAGCCGCCAAGACCGCCGCCAAGAAGCCAGTGACCAAGCGTCAGAACGTCGTGCTCGCGCGCGGCATCAACGCCATCTCGCGCAACAGCCTGGCGCGCTCGAACGGCCGTCGCAACTTCGCCAAGAAGGGCGGTGACAAGAAGGTGACGTCGGTGAGCAAGCCTTCGACCAAGAAGTGGTACCCTGCCGACTACATCCCGAAGCCGCTCCCGTCGGCCAAGACCGCCCGCAACTCGGTCAAGACCGCCAAGCTCCGCAAGTCGATCGTGCCTGGCTCGGTCCTCATCCTGCTCTCGGGCCGCTTCCGTGGCAAGCGCGTGGTGTTCCTGAAGCAGCTCGAGTCGGGTCTCCTGCTCGTCACTGGTAAGCCGCTTTATCCATCCAACCTTTGCAGCTCAAGAGCTCTCCATCGACGGGTCCGATCCGACAGCACGCAGACGGACAGACAGACAGACAGCAGCACGTTCGCCTCTTCACTGGTTCCAATGATGCAAACTTGACATCGAGAGGCAACCGAACCCGGACTCTGTGCGTGGCGGGCGTTTTGCTTCTTCACAGAAGGACACATACAGACTGGGGTTTCGGCTCTCAATCTGTACGTGGACTGTGGAAGAGCGAAGCGTCTGTTGTGCGCCGTCGCTTGGACGACCTTCTCTTCGGAGAGGGTGGTCTGTGGGTTCGTTGTCTGGGGTCACCTGCCGAAGAATTACGAAGATTATGAGAGCTGAGGAACTCATGGCGAGCTGCTCTGTCTGCAAGCTGTCGCTGTCCACGATCGAAGCCTCCATTCTAGCCATTCCGACAGCAGGTTTGCTGACATTGTCCGACTTGTTTTGTTATCCCTCCAGGCCCATACAAGGTGAACGGTGTCCCGCTTCGCCGTGTGAACCAGGCGTACGTGATCGCCACCTCCACCAAGGTTGACATCGCCGCCGTCAAGCTCCCAGAGATCGACGACGCGTACTTCGCCAAGGAGAAGGTCTCGTCGAAGAAGACCAAGGAGGAGCAGTTCTTCGCCCAGTCCGCCACCGTAAGTCTCCGCTTTCGCTATTTGTTGTCTGCCATGGCCAGCCGTCCCCTCTTGTCACTGTACACTCTTTACCAGTTCAAGACGTCCATTGTCCTGTAACGGGACTTTGGGGTCTTGGTGGTGAACGAAGTCGTCCTCTCTCTCGAGAGGCGCTTCACTCTATCAGCGCTTGGGATCGCTGCTGTGACAAAGCTCCCTACAATGTCTCTAACCGCCGTGCTGCGCTTCGATTTGCCTTTTGAAATCATCAGGCCCCGGTCATCCCGGACCAGCGCAAGAAGGACCAGAAGACCGTCGACGCCGCTCTGATCAAGCAGATCGAGGCCGAGCCGTTCCTCAAGGCGTACCTGAACGCCAAGTTCTCGCTCACCAAGAACGACCGCGCCCACGCGCTCAAGTTCTAAGCGAGTTGTGCGTTACGATGGCAATGTCAAGCGTGATGCGAGCTGATCTTTTAATCCAAAAGGAAAATACCTGCTGAACTTCCGCACTCGACTTTCCTGGTCTTGACTTCTTTGGATTGGGTCATTTACCTGTCATAACGGTATCTACCTCGCTGGCGAAGAGCTACGCTATGAACTCATCGAGGAGGTCCTGGAGCATGTGGTCCTCGCTGCGCTTGCGTAGTGGTCGTGGTCGGTCGCCATTGCTCCGACGGACGCAGTCCCCCTCATCGCCTTCGTCGTCATCATCGTCACCGAGAGCGTCGCTCTCGTCCTGTTCTTCAGGCGACGGGCTGAACTTGCGCGCCGAGTAGTAGCCTTCGCTGTCTCTACCAGCTCCAGTGGCCTTCCTTGTGGCCTGCTTGGTTGCACCTGTAACTCGCGAGTCTCGGCTCGAAGGCTTGGCGTCGGCGGCAAGGTCGTTCTCACGAGGTGTGTGCACAAAGCGCTTGTCGACAATCTGCTTGGACGACTGCCAAGTCGACGACGCAGCATTGCTGCTACTGGTGCTACTCGTCATGTCGTAGGCTGGAGGCGAGTTGCTTGTCTTACGAGAGGACCCGAGGTTGCTGCTCTCGGTCGCACCGAGCCCCGTGTCCTTGCGGGTCCAGCGGCCTGAGGTCTCCGAGTGTGAAGAAGTCTCATCCGAGGTCTTCTTGCCTCCATAGGTCGTCCCATAGGCGGCCGATGAGGACGACTTGAAGTCCGCCTTGAGGGACTGCGCCGACATGAGTGGAGCCACATGAGCCTGCGCTACGGTTCCTGTCTCCGAGGTCGTGAGCGGTGGTCTGGGGATCGGCTGGTCAAAGTACCGGTGCTGCAGCGCCTGGGTGGCCGTGAGTCGGCGACTCGGGTCGTACTGGAGCAGCTCCTGGATGAGCTGCACGCCCGCCTTGCTCGTCCCCGGGGGTAGCACGTGGCTCCAGGGCACAGGCGCGCACTTGGGGAACTTGAACTGCATCTGTGAGACCATCGTCATACCCTCGGACCAGTTCTCCTTGGTGGGCGTGCCCAGCACCTTGCAGATCCTGCACATCTGGTCGGCCTCGGACGTCCCGGGAAAGAGCGGCGCTTGAAGAAAGAGCTCGGCCATGATACAGCCGCACGCCCACAAGTCAATGGGGCTATTGTACGTCGTTGCACGTAGTAGCAACTCCGGGCTCCGGTACCAGCGCGTGGCCACGTAGTCCGTGTACGGCGG
Source organism: Globisporangium polare (assembly GCA_023333845.1). NCBI lineage: Eukaryota > Oomycota > Peronosporomycetes > Pythiales > Pythiaceae > Globisporangium > Globisporangium polare. The sequence goes on along the minus strand of JAASFQ010000543.1, from coordinate 5,910 downwards.
GCGTGAGCGGATCTCGCGCGCCTGGCCCAGATCAGCGATCTTGAGCGTCTCGTCGTGGCACAGCAGGTTCTCGGGCTTGATGTCTCGGTGGAAGAAGCCGTGTTTGTGCATGTGCGCGAGGCCGCAGAAGAGCTGGTACATGATGGAGCGGATCTGCGCCTCCGAGAGCCACGAGGACACCGGTGCTGGTGCAGCTCCGGAAGCCTCGTCGGAGCCTGACACCGGCGCCTGGTGCCGGATCTGGCGCATGACCTTGCAGAGCGACGAGTGCATGTACTCGAAGACGAAGTAGAGCTCCTCCTTGTCCTGGATCACCTCCTTGAGCTGCACGATGTTCTCGTGGCGCAGCACGCGCAGGGACTTGAGCTCGCGCAGCTGCAGACACTCCTCCCACGTGGGGAAGAGCGCCTTCATCTTCTTGATCGCCACCACCTCGTTCGTCTTGCGACTGCGCGCCTTCACGACCTCCCCGAAGGACCCGTTGCCGAGCTGCTCGAGCGTCTCGTACCGGTGCATCGCGACGGCTTTTAAGGCTGTAACCAGGGATGAAGAGCGACTGACTCGCAGTCAGTGAGTGTCCGCCAGAGAGCTATAATTGCCATCCCAACATTTGAAACAACTCCGCCAGAAATACATTGGTGATTCGAGTCCGGAGTTGGACTGCTCGCTATACGTGTCCGCCAGTCAGTGCATCTTTGTTTGAGCATGCTGGCCATCCATGCTACACACACACACACACACACACACACGCACGAGGTATCAACTATGCAGAGAGGGAAGGCTGGTAGCGCTTTGAGAAGGAACCTGGTTGGCGCTGGTTGACTTTGGTAACATTTGTTAGATTTCAGGGAGCTTGGACTGGTTTCGCTCGTTTGTCAGCGGTTCTCTAGGATGACTTGGTGAGCTTGGCGTAGTTCTCCATCATCCAGCGCAGCGTGCGCGCGACCGAGTCGATGTCGAGCTTGTGCAGCGCACTACATACCCACAAGACAACCACCACACCTATCAGACTTGCAATTCCATACCAATTACTTCAGTATACACACGCAGCATACCTCACGGGGAGCACAGCCAGGTCCGTGGCCTTGCGCAGCTTGTGCAGGTTCGTCTCCGCGCCGGCCTCGTCCATCTTGTTGGCGATGATGAGCGACGGGCGCGTCGTGATGTCCGGCGCGTAGAGCTCCAGCTCGTGCTGCAGGTGCTTGAAGTCGCTGATCGGGTCGCGGCCCTCGGTGCCAGCCGTGTCGACAACATACATCAGGATCTACACACACAGGTAGGTATACACGTATGCAATCATTAGATCGACGACAGCCAGTCCTTTTGTACCCATGTGTGTATACTCGATGGCACTATACCTTGGTGCGCTCGATGTGGCGCAGGAAGTCGTGGCCGAGGCCGACGTTGCGGTGCGCACCCTCGATGAGCCCCGGGATGTCGGCCACACTCAGGCGGTACGTGTCTGGGAACTCGACGATGCCCACGTACGGGTGCAGCGTCGTGAACGGGTACGGCGCGATCTCGGGCGTCGCGCGGCTGAGAGTGCTCAGCAGCGTCGACTTGCCGGCGTTCGGGTACCCGACGAGCCCGACGTCGGCGATCGTCTTGAGCTCGAGCTCGTAGTACTGCGACGTGCCGGGCGAGCCCGTGCCCTTGTTCTCCGGCATGTGCTTGCGCAGGCGGCCAAAATTGGTCGTCTTACCGGCCAGGATGCGATTTCCCAAGCCCGGCTTGCCGCCGATTGCGGCGAGGAACGTCGCGCCGGGCTGGTCCAAGTCGCACACGGTCTCCATCTTGTCCACGATCTCAAACTCGCCGTTCTCCAGCTCGCGCTCAAACTAGACGGAAAGCATCAACACTGTTAGTCCTGCTTAACACGCAGATACGACACGTTTTGGGCTACGTACTCGCTTGACGCGCTTGACGAGCGTGCCGCATGGCACCTTGACAAAGCAGTGCTTGCCTCTTCTACCGGCCGAGTCGTTTGCTGTTCAGATAGTCAACACAGTCAGATATCACACACTTTCGAACAACATCAAAGAGCCTGCTCTACTATACGTACGCATGCCGTTAAGCCCGGCGCCGCCCTTGAAGTGGTGGGTCGCGTTCGCGAGGTTCTGGATGCGGTCGTCGGCCTCGATCACCACGTTTCCACCGGCGCCGCCGTGGCCGCCATTCGGGCGCTTGCGCATCGCCGACTCACCTGCGAATACACGTACATACACTGTCAGAATGGCTCTCCATACAGCGTTTCATGTAAGCACACACGTACTGAAGAAACTGGCGCAGCCGTTGCCGCCGTAGCCGCCCGTGGCCTTGATGCGGATGCGGTCCACGAAGCGGCGCTTCGAGTGCTTGGCGCGCTGCACGCGCACTTTCTGCTTCACGTGCTCCTCGACCTTGCGGTCCGCGGCGTTGATGAACTGCGGGTTGCCCAGCTCCATCCACTCCATGCCCTCAAAGTCCTCGTCCAGATCCATGTCGTCGTCGTCGTCGTCGTCGTCGTCGTCGAACTCCATGTCGTCAAAGTCTTCCTCGTGGTAGCCGTGCTCGTTGTCGTCTTGCGGCGGCTTGGCCGTGGCGAATCTGTTGATGCGGTGGCCGCCGCGACGGCCGATGCGCAGCGGCGCAGGCGCGAGCACGCGCGAGAGGATCGAGAGGCGCAGCATGGCTGTTGCTCGATCTTGCTGGCGCTTGCTTTTCGGTGCTGGTCTCTTCGCTCCAGTGAGCTTTCGGCTTTTCCGGACAACTATTTGGTTCTCCGGATAAACATATTGTCAAAATTCAGATTTTGAAGTGCATATTTGGCTGAGAGGTTTCCTGCGATCCGGCTCAAGAACTCGCGCCAAAATGTCGGTTGCCACCGACATCACTGCTGGACAGTCCAACAAGTCCAAGTGGCTGCGGGGCAGGAGGAGTAGGAGGAATACAGCCAAGCCACTATTGACAAACGGTAGCAGTTGATGGGATGTACGCGTCTCGGAGGACCCGGGCGTGGTCGGGATGCCTTAAGAAGCAGGCATGCGGTCCAAGAGCCAACAAACCCGAGCCTCCACTGCCCGGTGCAAGAGGACGGGGGAGCTGCTCCGTGGGCCGGCTTAATGGAAGCACTCGGTAGAATGCGAATAGCTCGGTCTACTGGACACCTCACGGTATCGTCTCCGGTATCATCTCCATTCACTGCTTGCGAAATGCTTGGAATGCTTGAGAGCCACCACATATTTGTTATCAATCCTTAATCACAAGCCGCAAACGAAAAAAGAGAAAAAGATTCGCAAGCGACTTACTGTTGGGCCGTTCGCTTAGGCTTCCTCGTCTTTGTCGTCTTGGGGGCCTTCGCTGCTTTGAGCTCTCCATCGTGTTGCGCAATCAGCTAGCCGTCTGCTTTAAGGCTTCTTCATGACGCTCACGAAGCCGCTGCTCGCCGAGAAGTACTTCTCGTTCGCCGCCTTGACGCGCGCCTTGGCCACCTCGGGGTTCATCAGCTCGATGCCCTGCACGGGCGTGAACGCGAGACTGGACGCGAGCCCAGACATCGGAGCCTTGGATGACGAGTAGCTCGCGGCTTTCAGCTTCTTCGCCATCTGCTTCTGCTCCTTGCGCACGATGCGCAGGTTGCCCGAGCCTTCCTGGCCCAGACGACCCGCCGTGATGCCCATCGCATTGTCGCCGTACTCCTCGTCGGCGTTCGCGAACGACTGGCGATTGATCTCGCGGCGCACATCGGTCATCTGCATGCGCTCCTTCATCTTGCGGTAGCGCTTGCCGCCACGCTTGCGTCGCGGCTTCTCGTCTGGGATCGGCAGCGCCTTCTTCGTCTTAGCCTTCTGCGGCTCCTGCCACTTCTCCATCTTTCCCATGAGCTCCTCGCGAAACTGCGCGCCGACTTTCCCCTCGCGGTCCGTGTTGTGCGGCTGGCTGTCCACGCGCGCCATGAGCGCGATTTTGCCCGCGAGCGCGCGACAGGCCTTCATACGCAAATAGTGCGGCACATTCTGGATCAGGTCTGCATGAAAGATGACGCCCGTATGCTTGAGCGCCGCCGCCGACGAGAACCCGCTGAGCACTTTCTTCTGCTGCCCGAGCACCTGCAAGTTGCACGACGGGATGCGCGCCAAGTGGGCCACGCCGCCGGCTAGACCGACGAGCTGGGCCGCAATGCGCGTGCCCACGAGCTGCGAGACGTTCGGCGCCAGGTAATTCATGCGGCTCTCGACAAAGCCCAGGATCATGGCCTTGTCCTCGTCCAGCGCGAGCAGCTCGTCGCAGGCGTCCATGCAGGTCTTGAGGTCTTCAGCACTTAATGGCTTGCCGCTCGTGCCCGAGCCCGTAACCGAGATGCCGATGATCGCAGCACTCGGCAGAAGCTTGGTCAGGTCCACGACCGTCATGTCCATCTCGTTGCCGATGGTTCGCACCACACGCGCGTAGTCGAGCGCGTTGGGCACGAGCGAGTCGAGCTCGGGGAACTTCTTCGCGTAGATGTCGGCGGTGAACCGGTGGATCGCCGTGATCTCGTCGTCGATCTGCACCATCAAGTCGTTCGACGTCACCACGAGGTTGTACTCGGCCGTGCCCTCCACGAGCTGCTCGGGGTTGATCGCCTCCTGCTGGTCCACGTACTTCTGGATCGTCTGCACGTGCTCCAAGTACTTCTGCGAGCGCTTGAGGCTCGCGACCGCCGCGATGCCGCGCTCCTTGGCCTTCGTCGCGAGGATGCGCTCCACGTCGTCCAGGCTACCGCTGCCACTACTGGAAGCGAAGGCCGCAAAGTCGCGCTTCTTGCCTGCCGTTGTTGCCGCGTTGCCGTTCATCGCGCCGTCTCCATCGTCATCGTCTTCGCCGCCATCACCGTTAGAAGCGTCGTGCGCGCGCTTCTCCTCCTCAAAGTCCTCTCCTTCGCTGCTGCTCCCTCCGCTGAGCTCGTCGAGATCCTCCAGGAACGAGTCCGCAAGCGACGACATCCCTTCGCTTTTGTTGGCTGTGCTTGCTGTCACTTTTTTGATGTTGCTTTTGGCGGCTGTCTGGACGAGCAGCAACGACAAAGAGGGGTTTCCCGTATAAACTCGCTAAAACCTTCATTCCAACGAGCCAAAGAATGGCAGCATGGCAACTTGCTCATGAACCTGCATGCGCCTGCAGACTCGCAGTGCCGAGAGAACAATCGACGACCGCCATGTGATGAGCTACTGCATAGCTACGTGTTGTTTGGTGTGTATTTCATCACATCTCTCAATAAAATAATCTTCTTCTACTCGTCTCTCACTCCTCATGGAATCAAATCATCAATCTAAAAGGCGCAGCAGCAGCAAAGGCGTCGTCGATCGGTCGTCTTGCCCTCTTTGCTGCGTCTCGTCGTTCGTCTGTTTATCTTCTGAAGCCGCCGCCGCCGCCGCCGCGACCACCGCCACGACCACTGCCGCCACCTCCACGGCCACCGCCGTTCACGCGCCCGCTGCCGGCGTGGGCGACGTACGGAGCAGGCTCAATGCCAGCGACGCCGAGCAGACCCATCTTGCCGAGCGTGCGCTTCTCGAGCTGCGGGACCACGTCAAGACCGACCGACACGCTGTACTGCGCCGCGAGCGCCACGCAGCGCGCCTTGTCGATCTTCAGTCGTCGCACGTTGCCGTTGTAGAACCCGAGCCACGCCTGGTACGACTGCTGCGCCGACTTCTCCAGCTCGCTGCCGCGCTTCAGGTTCGCGATGACGCGACCCACGCGGCTGCTCTGGAGCGACACGCCCGCAGGCACCGAGCGCTCCTCGATCGGCAGGTCCGAGAGGTCCTTCAGGAACGGCTTCTCAAAGTCCGCGAGCACCAAGATGCCGCGTCCCTCCATACCGGCACGCGCGGTACGACCCAAGCGGTGGATGTACTGGTCACGGTCGGTGAGACCGATCTGCAGCAC
>JAASFQ010000542.1:0-19858 GCA_023333845.1 Globisporangium polare | reverse complement strand
TGGCAGACTGCCTCCAAAGCCAGAGAGCATCAGCGACGAGCAGTGGCAGCTCATCGAAGCGACGTGTGCAGTGGACCCCTCGAAGAGGATGGACATGGCAGGTGTGGTGGAGAAGCTGCGCCAGTTTGCTGAAGAAGGCGATGGAGTCCTAAAATGTCTGCATCTCACATTGTCGCCGATAGCGTCTGCAGTTCTGCCGAGTGCTTGTGATCCTCTCGGGTGTCCTCAGCAGCTCGTCGAAGAAGCAGAAGAAGAGCGTGCGCCACAGAGGATAGAGCTTCGCGGTTCTGCAGCCTTGCTGTATGTACTCGCTTTCTTGGGTGGCTATTGCTATGGTATTCGCTCGCTCGTTCTCGTCACTGCAGTCAGCGACGGCGTCGCTCGTCCGCATCATTCGCCAGCGTGCGGGTTCGATTTTGATTTTTGACAAGGGAAGCCATCGCTCCAGCGACGAAGGAATTGCTCTTCCTGCTTTAGTGCCATGCAGCCAGTATCGAAGCAGGTTGAACCTCGGTTTGGTGACAGGAGATGGGCACACTCGGGATTAAAATGGAAGCGGTAATCGGCCTGGTTTACCCTCGAGAACGTGAGGCGTGCAGGCAGAATCGACGTGAGGGCCTCTCGCCATGTGTCTGGACAGTAGTTCATTCCTCGTTCTTCGCACCGACGGGCACACGAGCTATAGAGAGAGAGCGAGACTCGCAGCGCCCTCGTCACGCCACCGCCACATCTCCGATGGGCAACACGGAGAGCAACTCGTTCCCGCCGCGGCAGCAACCGCAGCAGCAACCGCAGCAGCAACCGCAGCTCATCGACGTTCTCAAGCGCAAGCCCTCGCCACTCGCGCTCCAAGAGCTCTTCGCACGAGACCTCGTCGCCGGCATCAACGCCAAAGGGTGCGACAGGCGGACGCCGCTCTTCTATGCACTCAGCAGCTCGCCCAGCGACCCTGGTATCGTCAAGCTCTTGCTCGAGCATGGTGCAGACGTCCACGCGAGAGACCGCGTCAAAAAGACCCCGCTACACTTTGCGAGTACTGCGGAGGCAGTGGAGTTGCTCGTCGCTTGTGACGCTGATGTGAATGCGACGGACGAGAACGGGAACCCTCCGCTCTTCGACGCGGTGGCCAAGGGAGAACCGCAAGTCGTGGAAGCGCTCGTGGCGGCTGGAGCGAAGGTCGCGTCCATCAACCTCTCTGGCGAGTCCGTCATGTTCGCCGTCACGTCACATACCAGCATTTCGACATTGCAAATGCTGATCGAGCACGGTGCGCCAGTGGAAGTCCTCTCCAAGTCGAAGGAGACGCCCATGCACGCTGCCGCTTGCTCCTCCGTCGAGACCGTGCAGCTCATGACCGACCACGGCGTCCCCATCGACAGAGCCTCCAAGAGCTACAGTACGCCGCTCAACGTCGCTGTCTCGTGTGAACGGATCGAGATTGTCAGATTCTTGCTGGAGAAGAACGTGCGAGTCCACGGCAATACGTCTTCTCCCACGATGCCACTGCGTCAAGCCGCGGAGAGAGGGCGCCTGGACGTCATGGCAGAGCTGGTCTCTCACGGCGCCAGTTTCGATCCGAAAGCTGCTGGTGATGGAGAAGTGAGTCAAGCGGCGTCAAGACAGCAACCAAATCCAACTGCGATGGTGGACCTGATGACCGAGAACATCAGCGTGATTCGACCAGACATGTCCATACTCGCGACGTGGATGCAGAAACTGAAAGAGCTGTGTCCGATGGTGCACGACGCGACGAGCGTGTGCGAGGGGCTCAGTGAGCATCTCGCTGTGGTTCCCAGCAACATCATGTATGGTGATTTACAAGACAACGAACGGTGCCACTCTGCGTTGGCGCTTGTGATCCTGCGCATCTGGCAGTGGATGCTCGAGTACAAGGAGAAGAGCACGGCGCAGCGGGTCCTCATGAGCCATCGTTGCCTCGACGAGATCGACGCGCTCCACAAAGCGATCTACAAGTTTGAAGAGGCGTTCTGGTCGAGCAATGCAGCTCGTCACTCTAGTCCGGACGCCAACTGGAAGCCTGGAATGCAGCAGAAGTGGTCGGTGCGACTGCGGGCAAAGCCGGAGGCGGCCAAGGAGATCCGACATTTCCTCTTGGACGAACTCAAGCGTTGCAGCACCGGAGAGCTGCGCCCACAGGCCTTTTGGAGCGGCATGTACCTCTTTGCGCTCGGAATGAAGATGCTGCGCGACCAGGAGCTCACGTTCGGAGAGCTCATCCTCTGCAAATGCACCAATCCGAAGATCGCTCCACCTGAATGCCGAGTCACCAAGGTCCCAACGTCGTGCGCAGCGGATGTCTATCTGATTGGGCGGTGCATCCTGCAGACGCTGACGGAGGGGAAGCTGTGGGAGAGCGTCTCGGAGGACGTCGCGCATGTGCTCATGGGCGCCGGCCGTCTGCCTCCTAAGCCAAAGGTCGCCAGTGGCGAGCAGTGGCAGCTTGTCAAAGAGACGTGCGCCGTGGACCCCGTGAAGCGAGCGGATATGGCGCACGTGGTGGAGAAGCTGCGCCTCTTTGCCCAAGAAGCGTGCTAGAACTTCAAGGTTGAGCGCTGTTTGCTGTTTATATGTTGTTAATATTCAAATTGGCGTGAGACGCGAATTGAGTTTGAAGGCGACGTCTGGACAAGGGAGTTGCAAGCGATTGTCTTTACCAGTGCTGCGAGGATTTGCTTTACGCGACAACGTTTTGAGGCTCGTGGTACAGCTGTACGTAGTGACCACTGGAGAATGGTCCACGAGAGCTTGTTGGCTTTCTTCAAAGGGGGATGGGCTCATTCTGACGCAGGATTCTTGGGGCTGAACCGTCAACTGATAAGCCAGCTCCGCAGTCGATAGTGGGGACAGCTCTGGCGATCCTATCGTTCTTCGATCTGCGCTGGCAAGCACACACTCACAGAAGAGCTCTCGATTCACCAATTCACTCTCTCATCGTCGTCCATTTCCTCAAGGTCAGGCTGCTCCACGATGGGCAGCAGTAAAAGCAAAGTTCGTGAGAGAGAAGCCGCGAGCAAGTTGAAACCCTCTATCGCCGTGAAAGAGAACACGCTGTCGGACCTTCAAGAGCTGCTTGCAAGCAACTGCATCTCCAATGTCGACGCGAGCTACGAGAGCAAGACAACGCCACTCTTTTGTGCGGAAGTGTTGCGGTTGCCAGCTTCCTGCTCAAGAATGACGCAGATGTCACCGCGCGCAACAACACGAACGAGGTGCCGCTGTTATTTTCGCACGGTCCTCTAAGGATACTCCCACCAAGTTGCTGCTCGAGAATGGCGCAGATGCACACGCAAGGGACGCTTGCGAGAAGTCAGCGTTGCATTTTGCGATCAGTGGAGACGCAGTGAAGCTGCTGCTCGAGCGTCGTGCCGATGTCAATGCGACAGATCAGCTCGGTAGATCTCCACTGTTCAACGCTGCTGGCTTGAGAGATCCGGCAGTGGCCGAAGCGCCGGTCGCAGGTGGAGCAGACGTCACGCTGCTCAGCAAGTCTGGAGAGTCCGTCATGTTCGCCACCTCGCAAGTCACCCAATGAAGCGTCGACGTCCTGCAACAACCACGACCAGCAAACGTGTTGTTAGCTCTGTGGTTGGTGCAGCTTCCTGTTGCCGTTGATCTTGCGATCCCTCTGTTCTGCACGCAGAGCTAGTAAGACACGTCTGGACGCAATGAGTCGTTGTCGTGCTTCGCCCTCCCACTTGAAACGAGGAAACGTCACGTTTGGTACCATGTTTCAAGTGGGATACAGGACAAGTGCTCTCTTTTGGGGAGGACGAATGCTCTTTTTGGATAAGACGCCACCACCCTTTCACACATTTCCACTTCCGTGATCTCATTTCTGCTTCTGCTTGATTTTCTGTGAAGTCAAAACACCCATCTTTTCCGCCAATTGCACTTCGAGCATCTTTTCTGCCAATCGCGTTCTGTATTTGTGGGACAGGACAATTCTTTTGAGAATCGGTCGGCAAAACGAAATCGAGACTCGAAAGAGCACAAAGCAGCTGGGAATAGGACAAATCGGACACTTTTTCAATACTCCACTTTCCACTTCCACTTCATTAAAGCCGCCCTCATATCTGTTTTTGAAGGCTCCCCCTCAAAAGATTTCTTCATCCAAGAAGATTTCTTCACGACGTCCCAAGCGCCAACTTGCACGTCGCCACCGCTCCCCCTCTCCGCCCGACTATCCGTCTACCTCCCCAGCAGCAGCAGCAGCATGATGCGCGGTAACAACAGCAGCAAGCCCGCGGCCGTGGCGTGGACCACCGCGGGCAACGCGTCGCTCGACCTGGCGGACCCCGTGCAGGCGGCCACGCACGAGCACGCGAACTGGCAGCCGTACGATTTCAACGGCGGCACCACGCTCGCCATCGCCGGCAAGGACTTCGTCGTGGTCGCGGCCGACACGCGCTTGAGCACGGGCTACAGCATCCTCAGCCGCGACGAGTCCAAGATCGCGCACCTGACGCCGACCACGCTGCTCGCGTCGCCGGGCTCGCACAACGACGTGATCCAGCTGCGCGGCGTGCTCAAGATCCGCGCGCAGATGTACGAGCACGACAACGGCGTGGCGCCGTCGACGGGCAACATGGCGCAGCTGCTCATGAACACGCTCTACTCGCGCCGCTTCTTCCCGTACTACGCGTTCTGCATCCTGTGCGGCATCGACGAGGAGGGCAAGGGCGCCGTGTACACGTACGACGCCATCGGCTCGTACGACAAGGTCACGCGCGCGGCGCAGGGCTCGGGTCAGCAGCTCATGATCCCGCTGCTGGACAACTTGGTCGAGCACAACTCGCGAACGGACCCGAAGAAGGAGTTCTCCATCCAGGAGGTGCGTTGCTAGTGCTTTGTTGATCTCTATGCTGTGTTGAGGGCTGAAGTGGATCTAATGCATCGCGTGGTGTGATTATCTGTGTGAACTTCCAGACCAAGGAGATCATGAAGGACGCCTTCGTGACTGCTGGAGAGGTGCGCTTTTCGCTGTCTTGGTACCAGTTGTCCTGTGTGATGAAGGTTGATAATGCGGGACGCTCACCTTTCTGGCTTGCTTGCTTTTGATATGAACAGAGAGATATTTACACAGGCGACAGCGTTGAGATCTTCACGATCACAGCTTCGGGTGTCTCGAAGGAGGTCTTCCAGCTCAAGAAGGACTAAGCGCTACCGCCGGTGCGACCCAGCCAAGGGACCCCAGGCTCTGAAGCGCAGATCTCTGATTCCAGTAGTTCTTTCGCTCGCAAACCAGCCAAAATCTTCCGCCCAGGCCACAAGCGAAAAAAGCAAGAGAAACTCGGCAACAGAAACAGAAAGAAAAACACAGAAGACAAAATACAGTGTCCTCCTCCCCTTCTCATAGCGGATGCTCGTGTTCATTCGTGCCACGCAGGCGACTTTTGGCGATTCCCTGCACCAAGCACTACAGTACTTCGTTGCCATGGCTCGGATCCCTTCCTTCGTCCAAGTGGCGAAGCCACGCGTTTGCGTTGATTGTGCAGCAATCCGTGCGAATCAACTGAACGCGAGCCGAACTCCTCCTTTCGATGCGTCAGCGGTCATTCCAGCGAGGCGAAGAAGCCCATCTTGATCTCCCTCCCCACAAGCACATAAAGACAGCAAAAAGAAACACACAGCACAACACTCGCGATCGGTCATCACACACGCACATACAACTGCATGTGGAAATCTCATCGTTAGCATTCTCGAAGTTACCGTGAGAGCAGTCCCGAGATTTACGCGTGCTGATTGAGAGACACTGGCCCCCAGCGGCTTTGCAATTGCCTGCGCGCTCTGTCGACAGCTGCGTCTGCCTCCAAAGAAATCCGTTCTCACCGCTAGTTCGCTCGCTCAAATCTGCATCTCGCGCCTCCTATGCTTCCCGGTTCTTGAGCGCCAATTGCCGCACCTTGCGCTTATATAACTCCGGGTCGTTCTTGAGGTCCATGTAGGGCTCTCGCTGCGCCGGGTCGCCCATGTTGGGCGCGTCTAATAAGTCCTGCACGCCCTTGAGGATCTGCTTGATCGTCACACTCGGCTTCCAGTCCTTGTCTTCGTTGAGGATGCTGAGGCAGACCGTGCCGGACGGGTACACGTTCGGGTGGTAGAGCGGCGGCACGAACTTGACGAGCGGCGGCTTGCTCGGGTAGTCCTCCGAGAACGTGAGCGACATCTTGTACACGCCGCCCTCCCAGTCCGTGCCGGCCTTGCCCGGGATACCCGCCTGCCACACCATGAGGTTCAGCGAGCCGTCGTCGCTGGACACGGGGCGTGCCCAGAAGCCCGCCGGGTGGTCGCGGCGCCAGTTCTTGCGCTCCTGGCGCAGGCGCTGCACGGCGATCGAGTCGTCACTCATGCTGCTATTGTCTTGTAAGTCTTGTGCTTGGGTACTGGCTGGCTGGCTATGCGCTCACACAGTCGCTGTCTAGTAGACACAGACGCGCGCGCGTGGGGATGGATCAGCTGACGGATGCCGCGGCTTCTTTCGCGCCTCGTATCAAAGTGTTCTGCCGCCACTTTTTCGCCTCGACTTTCTACACCAGGGGGCACTATTCGATTGGCAAATACTCTCCACTTCACTTTTTTTCCTTTGACGACGACATCCCAAAACGGGTAATTACGCATCCTTTCCCCCAATTGCGTAAAAAGGAAGCCACGATCCAGCAAAAGCTCTCGAAAGGACGCACTCGAATTCACAGCACCAAGCCACAAACACACACAGTCATGGACTCTGCAGAGGTACGCATATCCATATGTGCATGTGTACCTTGGCTGTAAGATCAGCAGCGCTAGTAAGCCACAGTATGGGGATCCAAAGTTGACGCTCTTGCGTGACTGGCTGCTGTAACACAGAGCGAGTTTTCCCAGGAAGACGTGCTGCCGATCGCGAAGACGGTAGGTGGCGTCACGCTCAGTTATGCACTTCTTCGTCCCACTCGATCGCCACGCTTACAAAACAAATGCGATGCATTCTCATGCCACTAGGCGATCGAGTCGGCGCTGAAGGACACAGTGTACAACCGCAAGAAGGTGCTGGACTGGTCCAACACGCTGGTCGCGACCGTGCTCACGGGCCTGCAGAACCTTAACAAACCCTTCAAGTACGCCGTCACGTGTCTGATCATGCAGAAGACGGGCGCCGGTATGTCCACCGCTGCGTCGTGCTTCTGGGACCCGATGCTCGACGGCTACTGCACCGTGCTGTGGGAGAACAGCACGGTCTACTGCGTCGTGACTGTCTACGGCGCCGCGATCTCTCCGTCTGCGAGCAAACTCGATCACTAGCAGGGTAACAAGTTTCACGCTTGTAGTTTACTTTCCATCTTCATGCTATTGTCCAAAAACCATTCGTCTGCATTAGACTTCCAACCTGCGATTAACACAGCACCTACAAGGCCATCACAGTAGCTTCACACCTTAGCTGAGCGCCTTGAGCAGAGAGCCGAGCAAAGACTGCGCCGCGTCGTTGACTGGAGTCGAAGCTGCACCATTCTTTGGCTGCAGCTCCTTCAATCGTTTCACGAGGACAGCTTGGTGGCGCTTGATCTCTTCGATGAACTCCTGCTTCTCCTGGACTCGCTCCTCGGTATCGCTGCTGGTCGAGTTCTTGAGCGCCTCCAGCATGTTCTCCATCGCGAAGAACGCGCGGTGCAGCGACTCGTCGTGCTTGGACACCTCGATCACGCGCGTGAACGCCTGCAATCCGCCGTGCTTCATCAGCAACCAACTCACCTGTGGGACCTGCGACACCATAGCCAGAGCTCCGCCTGCAGCGCGTGCAGTCTCAAAGTCTTCCTCCTCTTCTTCGACCGATGCGAACGCCAGCCACAGACGAATCTTCTCTTCGTTCATGAAGATCTTCTCGATCACTTCTTCGTTCGGCAACAGGTTGCACACCGCCTCCGTCGCAGCGCGACGCACCAGCTCGTGCTCCGAGAACTGCAAGTACTGCAGCGTCGCCAAGCCCTGCGGCTCCGTGACGATGCGGTTCTTCGTCTCGTCCGACACGCTCGCGATGTTTGTGAGTGCCATGAGCGCTTCAAACTGAAGCAGCTGCGTCTCGCCCTTGCACAGGTCAAGCAGCGGTCGGATCGACGAGAACAGGGACGACGTCGAGATCAGGTTTGGGTTCGTACTGATCAGGATCTTCGCGATCGCCTGACCTGCCGCATTCGAGATCTTGGTCCCGTGCTGCTGCTTCACGAGTGGCTTCTTCTTTCCCGAGTCCTTCGATGTGTCCAGCGAACCAGAGTAGTGCATCGACAGAGGAATCAGCGACTGAAAGACGCCGCACTGCACCAAACTCCCGCGGATTTCCGCCACCTCAGCCGCATGCAGAGCGCTCAGTACCGCCATCTCCACAACATTCTGGGACTTGGTGGTGGAATACTTGAGCAGCTGCACCAGCGTCGTGAGCACATCGCGCGATTTCGCCAGCTTCTTCACGCGCGACTGCACCTTTTCCGGCGAATCGCCGTCTTCCAGTGCGGATTTCTGCTTGAGCGCCTTCTGGAGCTCTTCGTACTGCTCAGCGGTCATCTCCATGCCGTCCATCTGCTTCTTTTTCAGCGCAGACTCAGACGTGAGCATGTGGTGGAGGATGTAGCCGATGCCGTAGTAGACGTTCGAGCGATAGCCAACGTGCGCGTGGTGGTCGCTGGAGCTCGACTTGGACGCCGGAAAGTCGACCTTGAAGACGCTCGTGACAGCCAGTGGACGCTTAACGAACGCGTCCTTCACAGACGTCATCGTGATCATGTACGACAGCGCTTCAATGCCTCGCTCTTTCGGAGACGCGCCACTCCAGAACATCTGGCGGTCGATCGTCTTGGTCTCAAACGCGTGCGCGCGTTCCAGGACGTCGAAGATGTTGTCGAGTAGAAGCTGTCCATCCACCGTTTCCAACTCCAGCGTCTTCTCGACAATGGAGATCTTTACCTGGATGCTCAGCGCGCTCGCCTTCAGGACGAGATCCTCGTCGTCCATCGCAGACTTGAGCATCTTGAAGATCTCGACACGCAACACCGGAGGCACACACGTCGTTCCGTTCTCGACACCGCAGACGCTGGCCACACAATCCACCCAGATCTCCTGGAACTGACGCGTGCGCTCGCGCTTGTCGTCGAATGTTCTGGATGCGGCGAGAAAATCGTAGATGCGCGAGAGGAAGAGCGTGCCATCGTTGCCACCCTGCTGGACCGCCCAGAGAGCGAGCTTCGAGTTGGACAGGAACAGCGCGGACAGCAGCAGACACGAAGCCGAGGCGAGCTCCACCTGGTTGCGATCCTTCGGACTCGCCACAAGCACAGGAGCGACGCAGTATTCGCGCACCAGCTTCTTCAAAAGCGCGTCGTTCCCTTCGAATTGCGACAGACACTGCGTGAAAACCAGCGGCAGACGGCTCAGCAGGATCTCCTTGGACGCCTGCGTCTCCTCCACATGCAGTGCGCTCGCAGCCTTGGTGTGGAAGAGCGAGAAGATGCCCATCTCGTGAGCGAGGTTGGCAAAATGTTGCGTCTTCTGCTTGAACGTCGAATCGTCGGCTTGCGTTGTTCCCGTCGAAGCCCCGATCGCAGCAGTTGAGATGAAGTGCAGCAAGCCGTCAAGTGAGCCGATCTGCAAATCCAGCTCCTGACTGCGAAGTCCGTCGAGGATACCGCTCAGCACGCGGCGGATTTCTTGGTCGTCGTCCGAGGTCAGCATCAGGTGCTTGAACAGGAACGCGCAGAGCTTCACGATCGCTTTCCGGCCGGTGAGCGACATCATCACGCGGGCGGACGGGGGGCTCTCATTGCTGTACTCCAGCGCAACTTGCGCGTGCAGAAGCTCGATGAGGCTGTGGAACACGGACGGTCCACTGCGCTGGTACACGAGCGCAGCAAGCTCCATCGAGGCAGACGCCACAATCGACAGCAGTCCAACGATATGCGCCAGCACCGAGAGCACCGCGGTCTGCGTCGATTCGTCCTGCTTGTTGTCGCTCTGCAGCTCCAAGAGCAACTTGACGACACGCCACAGCACAACGAGACCGCCCTTGCTCTCCAGCTCACGCGGCAGACTCGCGAGATCCGAGAAACACTTCATCTCGAGAAACTTGAGAGCTTCTTCGGTCTTCGGCTGCTGCTCCTTGAGCGCCTTGGCGCCGTTCTCCGTGCCACCCGTGATACTCTCCAGCGCCTTCTGCAGTCCATGCACGTCTTCCTGCACGGTATCCTTGATCTTTCTCGCGAGCGCGACTGCGGCTTTGTTCGCCGGGTTCATCTGCAGCACAAGGCGGATGTCCGTGAACGCCTGCACGAAGTTGCCCAGTCCCACGTACCCCTGCGCGCGGCGGTAGCGCGCCTTCTCGTTCTTCGGGTCCTTCTCGAGCGCCTTGGAGCAGTCTGCCGCCGCGTCGTCGAACTGGTTCAGCTGCAGATGACACATCGCGCGGTTGCTCCAGAGCAGCACGCGCTGCGCATCGAGTGCGTCTTGCTCCGCGGTGGAGCTGCCGCTCGGTGTCTTGAGCGCGAGTCCCTCCGAGTACTTGGCGATCGCCTGTGCGTACTGCTTGGCGCTGAAGAGCGCGTTCCCCTCCGTGCGGAATTGCTCCATTCTCGCGTTCTCTCGTGAATTTGTGTGTTTGTGCTGAGTGTCGGCGGGGCGAAATGTGACACGATCACAAAAAAAGGACGCGCACGTGTTTTGCTGGCAAAAACTGGCAATTCATATTTTGAGCCAATTCATATTTGAGTCGCTGCACTTTTGCTGCTGCAACGATTCATTGCGCCAACGAAAAGAGCAATTTCCTCTGGTCGCCCACCGACGACTATTGCGGAATCCATTCGAGAGCAACAGGAAGGAAGCAACACAAGCATGGCGGACGAAGACATCGACTCGCTGCTGGAGGCCGGCATCAAGGCCGCGCAGATGGTGAGTCTGTATTTGCTGCCTTTCTTGGTTACAGTCTCGAGGAATCTCGTCACTAACGCTCTTCCATTCTTCGAATTGTGCGCACAGTCCAAGACCGAGGAAAACGTCCCAGCCGCGAATGAAAACGGTGACAACAGCAAGCAGTCCACGGACAAGGACAGCGAGCACGGCGACTCGCGCAAGAAGAGCCGCCGCTCGCACTCTCCCACGTCACGAAGCAAGTCACGCTCCCCACGACGCGGCAGCAGTCGACGCAGTGGCCGAGACCGCCGCCGTCACTCCAGATCGCGCTCTTCCCACCGTCGCTCCTCGAGACGCTCGCGATCACGCTCGTCGACTCGTCGCCGAGGTTCCCGCCGCTCACGTAGAAGTCGCAGCCGCAGCCCACGCGGAGACCGCAAGGGACGGAGCAAAAGCAGATCGGCCGACAAGGAGCCACGTCCACGAAGCACATCGGCGGACCGCGCGGAGCGTGCAAAGCAGCGCGAACTCATGGAACTCACTCGAGATCACCGTACTGTGTTTGTAGGCCAACTGACGCAAAAGGTGCGGGAGCGGGATCTGGAGAAGTTCTTTGGCAAGATCGGCAAGATCGAGCATGTGCTCTTGATCCGAGACAAGTTCACGAACCGGTCCAAGGGCTTTGCGTACGTTGAAATGTCGAATTTGGAAGATGTGCCGAAAGTCTTGATACTAAACGGTCAAATTCCAGATTTCCAAGTCTTCCCGATCATGATCAAGGCGTCGGAAGCCGAGAAGAACTTTGCGGCGAAGAAGGACTCCGTGATGAACAACGCTGCGGCGGCTGGAGCTGGCGGACTCGCTGGTGCGATTGGCGGCTTGGGAGTCGGTGACGGATACTCGGGAGCTTCACATTCGGCGGCAAGCCGTATTTATTGTGGCAACTTGCACGCGAGCATCACGGAAGACGACCTGCGCTGCGTGTTCCAGTCGTTTGGCGAAGTCGTGTCGGTGACCATTAACAGAGACGAGATCGGGCGATCGAAGGGGTTCGGATTCATCCAGTTCAGCGCACCTCAAGAAGCGGACCTCGCATTATCGAAAGGCAACGGCTTGGAGCTTGCTGGCAACTACTTGAAGCTCGGACCTGTAAAGGAACATCCAGGCAGCAGCCACGGTGGCGGCGGCGACCACCGCTCCAGCGGCGCTGGCAGCTGGAAGCTGGAAGACGATGAGGGCACAGGGTTGAGCATGAACTCCCATTCGCGGTCGGCGCTCATGGCTAAACTCGCTAGCGGAAAGAACATTTTCCCAACTGCCCAGCCGACGCCGGCTCCGTATCCCGGCGCCATGAATACCATTCCAGCACCAGCAGCAGCAGTGGTGAATCCGGCATTAGCGCAATATGCTGAACGAGCCGCCGCATTGGCGTCTGTGCAGATCGAGGGCACGGAGTCGTTCTGTTTCGTGATCAAGAACATGTTTGATGTTGTCGCGGAGAAGCGATCGGGTAATCCGGAGTGGCATTTGGAGATCAAGCAGGACGTTGAGGAGGAGTGCGGCTCGTACGGCATCGTGCTCCACTGCTACGTTGAGAAGGAGACAGAGGGCGGCCTCGTGTACGTGCTGTTTGACAACATGGGGAGCTCGATGCAAGCGGCCAAGGTTCTCCACGGACGCTGGTTCAACCAGAGACAGATCAGTGTCCGGTATCTGTCGTCGCAAGAGTACGTCGGTATGTTTCCAGAGGCGCGTTCGGCTGTCCAGTCTGCACGCAGCAACAGCTCGTAGGTATGATTGATGGGGAGGCGCTAGACTTTAGCACATGGGGCAGTCGCACAGACACATGACCAAGTGATCCATTTGGTTCTGAAAGACACATACGCATGCGTAGCTGGATTGATAGAAACTCAGACACAGACACTCATCGCCAGCAAGGCGACGACATCCATTTCCAGCAGCACTTGCACCCCAGTTTTCAATCAAATATACACTTTCTTGAGTTATCCCACACACCACTCACCTCACTCGCGTGAACGGTCATGCAGCGTCTAATACTTTCTGCTCTACCTTCCTCCAACTACCGTTCACTCGTTTTGCTCGGCGCTCTCGTCCGTCGTGTTCTCGTCCTCGTGCTTGACCGCGAGCGTCTGCTCGACGATCTGGATGAGCTCTTCGACCTGCGCCTCCGAGAAGCGGCCCGCGCAGTCCTCGATGATCAAATGCACGTCCACAAGCTCCACGGGCACGTGGTTAATGAACTGGAGCTTCTCCGCGGACGTGAGCGGGATCGCGGCCTTCTCCACCTCGCGCAGGAACTGCTTGATGCGCTCGGCGTCCAGCTGCGCGCACTTGGAGTGCGTCTGCGAGAGGAACTTGAGCACCTTGTGGTCCATCCAGTTGCGCTCGGCGTACGCCACGTTGGCCGACTTGTGCAGGCGGCTGTCCTTGCGCTCCTTCATGAGCTCGAAGACCTCGTAGTCGCTCAGCGCGCCTTCGTTGATCATCAGCACCTTCATGATTGCTCGCTTGCGTGTTGGCTTCAAAGTTGCTGAAATGACTGGCCGACTTGGTGGAATCGGCGCGTCACTAAACGCACATACGGTCACTCAAGCGAAGCCAGATTTGAAAATAGTGCCATCATCGCGCATTTTCCTTCGTTGCTTTTTCAAACGCTCATCAAAAAGTAATCACTTTCGAATACAAAAGCCAAGATGTTTTGATGTCTTTCGCCAATATGGACACCGAGGAGCTCCGCCAAGAGCCTCGGTGAGATCCTCTCTCTCTCTCTCTGTCAACACGGCACCCACCATTCACATACACACGCAAGAGCGCACCGCACGCCTTCCTTCGACTGCTCGCCCCCGGTCTCCTCTTCTTAAATAAAAAAAACTTCGACGCGGCTTGCGGGCGAACTCTTCACGTCTTCGAGGACGGATTGAGCTGCCGCGAGCGCAGCACCATGGTCGTCGTCGGTGTCTGGATCGCAGACCGCGTCCGACTCGAGATCGGCGGCGTGCACTGGCGCGCGGCTCTCGTGATTCTCGGCGGCGGGCGCAGCGTCCGCAGCGGAGGCGTGTCTTGTACGGCGGCGAACTCGTCAGCGAGGGACCGGAACACGGACGACATCCGCACGGGCGAGCCGGGTGGCGTATCCAGCATCGGGGGCGACGGCATCGAGAAGCCGCTGCTGGTGCTGGTCTCGGACCCAAGCGAGAGTCTCGGCAGAGGCAGCGCAGTGAACGTCAGGCGGCCTGTGATAGGGTTCACCGGTCGCTCGATCCGCCGGCGCTTCTTCATCTTCCGCGGCGGCAGCGGCGGGTTCTTGTGGTCGAGCATGCGCTCGGACGGCGGCGGCGTGATCTGACTCATCCGGTACTCACTCTCGTGGAGGAGCAGCCCCGTCTCCGCGTCGTCGAGGTCGCCACTGCTTCGAGACTTGCGCTTGAATGTCTGCTGGTGCTGTGGCTGCTGCTTCTCGGGGGTTCTGAAATCGGAGTCGTCATCGCCATCCAGCTGCTGCGCTGCCACCGTCTTGTCGCCTCTGACGCGCACGAGCCGCGCTCGCTCGCGCTCGTTGCGCTTGTCCACTTCATGGAGGAACGGCGGCACAGGCGGGATCACCACTTTCAGTCGCGGACGGTCGTTGGCTGCTGATGCCGTCACTGCTGCTGCTGCTTCTACTGGTTGTGTTGGTAGTGGCGACGGTGGAGAAGGTGACGGCGACGGTGGCGAACACGACGTGTCCGATGGCGGCACCAGGTCGTCAATAACGATCGCTTTCTTTCCGACTGCTCGTGCTGTGCGTGTCGACGGTGATGAAGACGCCACCGTCAAAGGGGAGGCCGGTGCGACCGCCTCTTCCTCTCGAGCTGCTACCACGCGCGTGTCATGTGCTGACGCTGAACGCTTCTCTGCGGCGTTCGTCGCCATGGGCCCAGGCGAGCGAGCGACTGAATGCGACTCGTCGAGCTCGTCCTTGTCGATCAAGCGATCGCTTTCGCTGCGTGCCCTAATTTTATAAGGGTTTTTTCTCTTTGTCACTGTTGCGAGGATAGGATCCCCATTTCATCCGCCACTCCCCCTCCCCCCCATGCTTCCAGACTTTAAGCTTGGAGCTTGTATCGGAGAAGTGGAAGGAAGAGGAAAGCGGACGCGGCGCTGTGTGGAGGGGGATCCCCTTCCGAACGAGGGACAAAAGCGTTTTCACGCGGGACCTCGACCCATCTCGATTGGAGCATACAAATGCAAGAGCTCAAATCAGCCACGGCCGGGCGGGTTCGCTGGCTCTCAGACCCGCTAACCCACTCGCCAGCAATTGGACTCTTGCAAGCAAAGTGCGATACAGCTTTCGGAAAAACACGCAAAAAGGATGGCCCCTCGCTCCCGTGGCCCAGCGTTCGGCGGTGGTGAGCAAGTCGCGGCCGGCCTCACACACGCGAGACGAGAAACGCAAACCACCAGCAAGCACTTCCGACGATCGACATGTTGGCCCGCACGATCCGCCAAGCCGCCGTGAAGGGCGCCCGCATGGCGTCCACCAAGCGCTCGTCCGTGAACGGCCCGGGCGTGCTCGAGAGCGCCTACCAGGTCTTCATGAAGAACAACGTCACCTACGTCGGCACGATCCTCATCGCCGCCGTGGTCGTCGAGGGCGTCTACGGCGGCGTCACCAACGCCATCTGGGAGTCGTCCAACCGCGGCGTACGTGCTTTACATATACCTGTCTGTCTATACGTGTGTATGCATGAGCTTGTGGACAGTGTCGCTAACGGTTCTCTTTGTGTGTGTGTGTGTGTTTGCGTCTGCCCATGCTGCGGTCCCATTCTGGTGGTGCTGTTCTCTGTCGCATGGACGAATACTGCCGTATGGAAATGTGAAAATCAACAGCGCTTGTATCACCACATCGACTGGAGCCAGTTCAAGAGCGACGACGACGACGACGAGGAGGAGGACGACGAATAAGCGACCACCGATACTCATTTAGAAACCACCGGATGAGATTGGAGTGAAGGCGGCAGCAGCGACACATGAGCTTCGACATCACGGAGCTACAGTACTGCGCGCACGCGAGCGAGAGAGAGAGAGGGACAAGCAGCGAAAACACAAGGAACAAGCAGATAATAAAGAGAAGCAAACTACGTGAACACGGCGCGCGTTCGCTCACTCGCTGTCATAAGCAGAGGCGCCTCGTTGTTACTCTACCAAGACATGCTGGCAAACCGCTGTGGAGATTTACAAACACGACCTATTCTTTCTTGCCGAGGATCTCGGCGGCGGCGTCGATGCGGTAGGCTTTCGAGTTGCCCGGGCGGCGCTTCACCTTCAGAGCGCGCTTGTCCAGGAAGCTCTACACGACACAAACACAGATGAATAACAAAGCAACAGAGGCAACACACAACACAGTATAGCACATTCAAACGCACCTCGATGTCCTTGAGCGTCGCGCCGGCGGCGACGCAGCGCACCATGGCGAAGTACATGACGTCGGCAGCCTCGCCGGCGACGTCCGGGACGGTCTCGGCCTCGGCGAGCTCCTGCGCCTCCTCGACGAGCTTGTTGCGCAGCAGCACCGGGTCGTTGAAGAGGCGCTTGGTGTACGAGCCCTCGGGCGCGTCCTGCAGGCGGCTGATGAGCATCGACTGGAGGTGCTGGAGCCCGCCAGCCTCGCCCCAGCACGTGCGCGTGTTCAGGTGGCAAAAGCCCGCGCCCGTCTGCTCCACGGTGAAGCGCAGCGCGTCGCTGTCGCAGTCCACGTCCAGCTGGATGAGCGCCTGGAAGTTGCCGCTGCTCTCGCCCTTCTTCCAGAGCCCCTTGCGCGAGCGCGAGTAGTAAACGCCGCGGCCGCTCTCGATGGCGGACAGCACGCTCTCTTCGCTCGAGTACACGAGGCCAAGCGCGACGCCGCCTTCGTCTGCGACCACGGTCGTGAAGAGACCGTCGGGGCGGTCCGAGCGCAGGCACTTGACGAACGCGCGACCGGCGTCCACGAAGCTCGATCGCTGAGCGTCCTCGGTGATCACGGAGAGCGCTGGCGCAACGACGTGGATGTTCTTGTGGTGGAGCTCCGCGATGCGAGGCTCGAGAAGCGCGCGGTCGAACGTCTCGTGTTTGGCGGCGACCCACTCGACCGCGAAGAAGAAACCTTCGTCCAGACCCTTGCGCACGCTCTGCAGCGCCTTAAACAGCAGCGAGTAGTCGCCGCTGTCTGCAGCAGCAGTCTCCAAGCTCGAGCTCTGCGACTGAAGCGCGAGCACGACGCCAGAGGCGCACGCAGCCAATCGCTTGATCTTGTCGTGCAGCTGGGCGGCAAGGTCCGACTCCGCCGCGATGAGTGCGCTCACGTCCACTGGAATGCGCAGCACCACGCGACTGGCCGGGAGCTCCGAGACCCCAGTCGCGACCTTCTCGAGCGCCGCCTCGTCGCTCGACTCTGCAGCGACGAGCACCTTCTGAATGCCCTGGTCGAGCCAGCTCACGGCGGACTCCATCATGTCGGCGCTGAACGGGCCGAGGAGCGAGCGCGCATCGAGCAGCGCCGTCTTGAGATGCAGCTCGTGCTCGGTGCCCTCCGGTTTGACGGGCGCGAGCGCCGCAAGCTTGTCCGTCGGGAGGTGCGCGTACAGGAAGTTGATGATGCTGAGCTTCTGCACCTGCTCCAGCTGCTGCGTCGCCGTCGCGAGCGCTTCGAGTTCCGTCACCAACATGCTTGCTTTTGAGCAGCTCACTTTCCAATTCTCGATATGTTGTTTTTAGTTTTTCGTGAAAGCTGATAGAAAGTGATTGGTGGAAATTAGCGAGCGATTTCACAATTGACACTACTGCATTGCATGATTTATCCTCGCATGCTATTTTATAGGGTTTGCTTCTCACACACTGACACCAGTGTCGATCAGTACACGACGACCTTGCGGCCGTTAAGCTGCTGCACGGGGCGCGCGGCCTCGCCCTCGTCCGTGGCCTCGAGCGTCGCCAACTGCTTCTTGAACTTCTTCAGCGAGTCCTTGGACGCGAACAGCGGCGACTTGATGATCCACCAGTCCACTCCCTCGGAACACGGCGGCGTCGTGAGGCTGCCCGGGTAGTTGAACACGCTGCCCTCGTCCATCTTCTCAGCGAGCAGGTCCGCGTACGAGTGCGCGACCTGGACGGTCGAGTTGACATTATCGCCGTCCGCGAGTGAGTTCCAGACCGTGTCGATCCACGGGTGCTGCGCGTCCCCCTTCGACTTCTTGCTCGCCTTGTCGATGAACATGCCGATGACCAGGAGCTTGTCGCCGCCGTCCTCCTGGTGCACGAAGTGCGCCTCGGCCTCGAACTTCTTGCCGCTGAGTCGGTGCTCGGACGGCATGTGCATGTGGAACTGCAGCAGCGAGTACGCCTTATCGCCCTTGTGCACCTTGCACGTCGTGTTGCTCGCAATCCACTTGAACGTCTCCTCGAACGCCTTGAGCCCGTAGGACGAGCAGTCGCCGGAGAACGACAGTGGCGCCTGCTCCTTGATCTTGCAGCCCTTGCCGGCTGAGATGTCGATGGGCGACTGGCTCTTGCCGTCGCAGCTCTTGTAGCTGTGGCCCCAGTTCTCCGGGCTCAGCATCTCGCTCGAGTCGTCCTGCTGCGCCGGGTTCTTCGCCTTCTTCTCGCTCTTGTAGCCCCACTTGGCGTCCTCCGCGATGACGAGCGACGCGCAGACCGCGAGCGAGAACGCGACAAGGAGCTGGAGTCTCATCTTGTTAGCGATAGAGGGATGTGTACGAGACTGCGTGGGGTCTGTTGCTGCTTGGCTCGGCTTGATGGCGAATCAAGAAGTGCGCTCTTGGACGGCGGGGCGGGATTTCAGTTTTGTTAAACGGCGTGCGATCGCAAATCGCAGCCTCGCATCAGCCGACCGAAATTTCAGAGCAGGAGCGCGTGCGAGGGCGGGCGAAGCGCGGACAGTCGGACAGCAGAAGCACGTGAAGGCGGCGAGAGAAGATGCCGATCGGCTCGGCACGCGCGGAGAGAAACTGCGAATGCCGACAGCGCAAGTGCATGGGCTTCGTCCGAGCACGAGCGAGCGAGCGTGAGAGAGAGAGAGAGAGATCTTGCCTGAGGGGCTGAAGGGTAACCGCTCAACTAATTAATTCTGGACCAAGATTAAAGCTCAGCTGGCTCTCGCGAGCGCACAACGGGAACCGAGAGGAGGGTGTCAAAGGGCTGGACATATTATAACGTTTGTCAGGTAAGCAGCATTACACTGAACAATGCTTGAGCCGACTTGGAAAGGGTATCGAATACAGAAGGAGCTACGGAAAGACGGGCACAGCCATCTGGCCAGGAGAGCGAGCTCACGAGAAGAAGAGCGCGCGTTACGCACATTGGACTGGCGGTCCGTGGGATCCAGCAGCTCAGCACCTTCGCCGAAAACCCACCGCGGTCTCAACCGCCCGCTGCCGTGTTTGAAACTGGCATCAGCTTGTGTTGGCGAACTTGTTGACCCCCACAACACGCACACACACTTGGTTTCCCTTCTTCGTGACCTTCTGCCGAGAAATCAGAGCGAAATCAAGCGATTACCTCGTTGTCGACGAGTTCTCCTTGAGGCACCTGAGAGTGCGCGAGGCGATTGAAAGCACGCGTGCGAACCAGGGGAACGGACGTGCTGTACATACCCAGACCCAACGGACCTGCAGCAGGCGCAGTGTCAAACAACACATTCTCGCTGTCTTTCATCTCCTCTGGCTGCAGCATTTCGCTCCGGTGTGTTCCACGAGAGAATGCCTCGACGCAACGGACAAGTTGCTGGCAACCGCGTGGTATGCGTACTTTGCATGCTCTCTCTAGGACTCCGTCGCCTTCTTCAGCAAACTGGCGCAGCTTCTCCACCACACCTGCCATGTCCATCCTCTTCGAGGGGTCCACTGCACACGTCGCTTCGATGAGCTGCCACTGCTCGTCGCTGATGCTCTCTGGCTTTGGAGGCAGTCTGCCA
>JAASFQ010000541.1:0-19879 GCA_023333845.1 Globisporangium polare | reverse complement strand
CTGCAATCGAGACATGCGGTTTGACAAGCTGGTCTCGACGACAGGGAAGCTGGCTTTGCTTGCTCATCCGGAACCAGATCGAGTGCTGTGCTTTGGAGACTGAGAGCACTCAGCCCATGAAGACGTAGAGCGGCAGTGCTACAGCAGGTCGGCACGGCCACCTCGCAGCTGAAGAGAGCAAGCTCGCAGGATCAGCAATACAGAGCGTGCTGTGCGGAGCGGCGCTCAAACGGGGCCACACAGCGAGCACGCTCAAACAGAGCACCTGCAGCCAGGCCAAGAGCTCCATTCTGCGCGAGTTCCCAGCAGCCAGCTGGTTTCCAGTCGCGGTGCTTAAGATCTGGGAAACCAGCTGGCTTGCTGGTTCGTGGTTCTAAAACCCTGTATGCTTCAATATCTGAAGTCAACATTGAAAGCGAGTTGTATTAAAGCTCTATCGTAAGCACCTTCTATAGTTTATATTGTGAGAAATCATAAAATTACGAGACCGCCGAAGTGTAGCCACTTGGGAAAGCCATGTCCGCCCCACGTGGATCCAGCGAAGAGCTGGATCCTCAGCTCCGAGCGACTGGAAAAAAAAGATCGGGACCGAAAATCCAACGCCTTCCTTCCTGCGTTGCTGCTGCGGCTGCTGCTGCTGCTGGGGCTCTGCTCCCGTGGCGCATGGACCTCTCCAGCGGCCTTTATACATCGTGAATGGGGCGTGAGGCTGTCGACGACGGTCTGCTTCGGCCGCCGCTTCTATCGATCGGTCGTCGTCGTTGTTGTTGCTGGATTTTCTGGGACCGGAGGGTTTACTCCTCGAGCGCCGGGGTGAACAAGGTGATGCCCTGCACGACGTTTGTAACAGAGAGTGTGAGATACGAATGGATGGCTACTGGATAGATGCGTGGACATGGTACCTTCTTGTTCGAGTCGAGCAGGATGCGCAGGCGGCCCTGGTTCTTCATGTAGTACTCGTCCGCGAGGCGCCGCAGGCGCTGGTTCTCCTTCCGCAGCGACTCCTTGGCCGTGAGGCTCTGGATGTACAGGTCGCTCAGCTTCGTGGCCTCTTCTTCCTCTTTGTTTGTGCTCGCGGCCGCGATCGCTTCGTTCTGCTGCTTCCGGGACTGCATCGCGGCGTGGAACTGATCCTCCAGGGTTTGCACCTCGTCTCGCAGCGTCTGGATTGTGTTCTGTAAGGCAGCTAGAGGTATGAGCACCTTACATCCGAAGCAATAGAGAGCCATTGTGCATCACGTACGATCTTCTTGTAGTAGCACCGCTTGACGATCATGCGCTGCTTTGCGCGGCGGTCCGAGTCCGTCGCGGACGGGAAGAGCGCGCGCGTGCTGCGCTTCTTGGACGATGTCGCCTGTTGGTCGTTGGCGGCGGTGGCGTCAGCAGCAAACTGATCGTCTTCCTCGACCACGCCCTCCTGCTTCATCTCGCCCATGCCTTGTGGGTTCGTGAGGTGCTGGATCGTGAGGTAGCGGTTCTGGGCCGAGCTCTCGCTGCCCAGCGGCGACGAGTTGAGCACCGTCGGCGACCGCTTGGAGCTCAGCTTGGCCATGCTCCTGTTAATCAATCCAGTTGAAACACCAGAACGGTTAGTGAACCAGATAAACACTCTGGGGCAAGGATTGCGAGGCACGTACTGGAGGGAGAGCGCATCGAGGAGCGAGGACGCGAAGGACGTGGTCTCGCTGAGGCGACCCGTGTCGTCCCCGCCGGAGGACGAGTCCTCTTCTTCGTAGCCGTGGCGCGGGTGGACGTTGTTGTACTGGGTGGCCGACGTGGTGCGGCGGAGCTTAGCACTGGCGCTGTCGCAGTGGGCGTCGATGATCTGCGCGACTTCTTCTTCGTCGCTGTGGTCGCCGCTGTTGAGGATGTCCGAGATTCGCATCATGATTCTTGCTTGGATGGATGGATGTGGACGTGTGGATGTGGATGTGGATGTGGCTGGTTGGACGGATGCGGATGTGGTTGGACGGATGGAAGGATGGACAGACGGATCTGTAGGTATTGCAAAGCAATGGGGCGGAGTGTCTGCGAAATGAAAGAGCGGCTCTGGGGGATAGCTCCAAGTCAAATCTCGACGTGTATCTCACTTGGGAGATTGGGTTGTGAGGATCGGTGGAACGAGTGTGTTCCCGAGTTGGCTTCGCGCCTGCCAGCCGGCCGAAATATTTGGGACGCTCGCCGACTCCGACTCTGGTTTGTTTTGTGTATCGATGGGTCGGCGGCGGCGTGAGTGCCCTCTCTGGATGGATTGCTGGCCAGCCAGTCTCCCTCTCTATTGGGGATCCATCCATCCACCTGCCCGCCGTCCCAAGTGCAAGATCCCAAGCGTGGTCCACCAAAAGGACTCCCGTGACACACGAAAACGGCTACATCGGGCCGCCCGATCGTCGGTCCCCAGGCAGTGGGACGCTGGCCAGCAATCCGTGAAATTGAGCCAGAGCGGCCGGATGATTGCTCGGGCGAACCGGACAGGACAGGCCGCAGAACGTTACGCTGGTCAAGCTGTGTCGACAACCGAACGGCAGCTGGTGACAGCACTTGCAATCCGAATCGCCAGATTGCAAAGCCCGACGTCATACAGTCTCTCTTGGCCACTGACTATCTGCGTCGGGCTTTACGAATGCGGCAGCGTCGGGAAATGCACAAATGGCCACGTGCTGTCACATATCGACAGTTGGCCGAGTGCACAGCTGTAACATCTTGAAACCGCTCCGAATCCATCCGCCCGATACCCGCTTCCGAGCGACCAGGCGACGCAAATATTCTAATTAGCGTTATGGCGGATTGACGGATAAGCATTCACGATGCTTTCTTAGTCGCTCGCTCTTCCGGTTCTGCTCGCGTCTCTGTCTGTCGGTCTCTAAGCAAGCAAGCAAGCAAACAAGCAGGTTGGTTACGCATGGCGACCCTCCTTCGAATGAAAACAACGAACGTCTTGTCAACAAAAAAGCAGAGGAGCGTCTCATATTCCAAGCACTCCTCACGAGTGAGAGTCAGAATGACAGTACCGGCAGCATTAGCGCTACGGGCGCGGTTACTGTCCGGTGTGGTTGGTGAGTCGGAGGTGGCACGGGCTCATCCGCACTTTCGCGGCGACGGCTGAGTGCGCAGCAGATTTCTCACAAAGCGAAGAGCTCACATGAAGAGCTCTCCAGAACGAGGCAGAAGTGGCTGGTTGGTACAGTGTAGCCCACCTACCGACGTAATTAAGACTGTCGAAGTGCGGTGAGCGAGTGGAATCTCATGAAGTCGCACTCTGTTGACACGTTTGACACGCAACGAAGGACAAGAGGGTTCTGAAACCGTCAGTCGATCGAGGCCCGCCACACGTTCGACTGACTCTTGTGAGTCTTGGTTATAAGGCTGACTGTGGCGGAAAGCGACATAATGACGGACGCACGGGGTCCATTTCAGCGTGCGGTATGCAAATCCGACGTGAACATGCCCCTACGCAAGTACAGTACGTACTGAAGCTCGAGGTATAATAGCCAGCGGGCGGTCAGTCGACTAAGCTCCGACACTGCCTCAGGGCGATCGTACTTGTAATAGTGTAGCGGTGGACCAGACATCCAAGCTCGCCAGCCCCAGTTGAGCTTCTCGCTATCCACTTCACAAGTGAGGTTGTGTCTCACGGTTCTCGTCGTTCTGCTGATCTGTTAGCTCACACTCGACACACTCCTGCGTGGACTGGATTGCTGCCTTCGGACCGACGTGTTCAGCCTCGTACAGTGAGTCTGAAGTAGTATTACTGTGCGACCGTCGCTTCGTGTGGTCGCCCTCATATGAATAGACAGAGTGAGTCCGCCTTAGATCAACGATCCAAGTGAGACTCTCCTCGTTCGTCTCATATCGTCCGGTTGCTTGGAGCTCTACGATCGCCGATCCAAAAGATCCAAAGCTCTCCTGGCTTATCTGGCTATTGTATCACCGGAGGGTGACGTAACGGAAGTGGTGACTGCAGTGGCGCGTGAGTAACAGCAGCTTGTGAGATTCGCCTAAAGCCACATCGTCGTGCGTTGTGCCAAGGGCGGCGTCCCCGTGTCGGAAAGCTCCAGTACAGTGGGGTTGCTGAGGCGGCGGACCGACCCGATCCGCACCGCGGACGTATACGCGACGCGGCCGGAGCGTGTCGTGTTGCGGTTCGTCGTCCGCACGCGACTTATGGCTCACTTGGACAACTTCATCAATGGCCAATACCGTTACGTCCAACCGTCCCTTCGACTGGCTCTGGAGGTGGATTTTCGGACGGACAGACGGTCTCTCTCTCTCTCTCTCGTGGTGATTACTGGGTGGGTGTGGGCGTGGAGCTCTCAGTGTATGCAGTTTCTCCAGTGAACGACAGGCGAGAGCGTGGCACTCCTCTGTGGTTTGCTTTCTTGACCAACAGCTCCATTTGGCCAGGTGTGTGTGCGCGCGCTTCAGCCCGCGCTCGAGTTGACTGATGTCTGAACGTTCAGTGCTGGGCTAAAAGGATGCGCTGGGGCTGTCCCCCAATGCAGCCTTGATGTCTAATCGAATGGCTGTGTAACTTGGATCGATTCGGTGGCTTGAGCTATAATAACACGTGGACAGCCTGCAAGGTGCACTGCCCATGGTTGTCAGTCTATCCATCTCGTCTCGCTTTGTTTCGGGCAAGCTGTGTCGCGATGGAGGGCTTGAGACCACCACTATCGACAGTTGAGCGCAGACCGAGACTCCAGGCTGCAGGGTGCAGGAGGTCGCGGTGCCTCTGGGCAAGGATCTCCCGCCTGCTTCGGCCAAACGGCGGATGCTCAACATGACCGCGCTGCATGGACGAGGCTGTTTGCAAGTTGGTCGGCTTGCTGAGGAGGCCACTGACTGAACTCATGGGATGGCTCGGTGGTGAGTAATGGTGGCTAATTCGCGCGTTTTTAGGCGGCAGTGGACGGCAAATCTGCAGCTTTGTCCGGTAATTCGTGCGGAGGTCAAGTCAATCTGCAACGCTGGAGAGGAAAACACGTCGGATACCCAGAAACCCGACGTGACTGCGAAAAGACCATTGCTGCTCCGAAACAGAGCATTTCGTCTCTTTACACTTTGGCAGGCCATGATGGCAAAGGGCACACTGGTTACTCGAGGAGGCACTCGCTGATCTGGAAGCTGCGGGACAACTTGTAAATGTGCCTCCTGAACAACTCGCCCTTTTGTCCATCAACTCAAAGAGTTTGCTGGAAAGCGGAGGCTTGCGGAAGTGCGCAAGGCGTCACTCTGTCTGTCTGAATCCAGGCTTCTTTAAAGTTGCGCGATTCCGCCGAGCTGCGTGTTACGTGCAATCGACACTCTATTCTTTCCTCCTCCGAAAATAGCCAATCGAGCGAGTCAGAGGCAAGAAATTACGCAACAAATAGCTACGAAATACGCTAATCCATGCTTCAAAATGAGCTCCTCTTAAATCGAAAGACAACTCGTCCATCAGCTGCTTTTGGTGGGTGTGTTCCTTCTGTTCACAGGGTAAATGTAAGTAGTGACCTGGTAGCAGTGGATACCCTGTCAGATACGCTCATATCCGCTAGGAGAGGGAGGTAACGGACATCATCATTTTGGCTCTATCGGACCCTTCATCAGCCTTGATATACATATACTCTTTAGCACGGTAGAGACTAGGCGGTCACTACTCTCGCCATACCCTGTATGCCGAGCAACAGCACGCACATCACGTTCTCAAACAAGGCGCACAAACAAGCACACAAGTCGGAATCAAACACAAGGCGCAAAGAACAAAGAACAACAGCAAGCAAGAAGAACAAGCAAGATGAACTTCGCCATGGCCGAGCGCGAGTTCGCGAGCACGGACCACGACCCGCTCGCGCTCGTGGACTTCCCGACGCAGCTCAAGCTCGACTTCCTGGGCCTCGACATGTCCCCCACGCACGTGGACCACCTCGCGCTCCCGGGTACAACCCACGACAACATGAGCAGCTACGCCAGCTCGTCTCCGCACAGTACCAGCAGCAACACCAGCAACATGCGCTCGACAACTTCGCGCGTCTCGGCCGTGTCCGAGGCCGACCAGCGCGCCAAGAACCGGCTCATCGTCAAGCGCTGCTACTACAAGAAGATCGTGCGTGCTTGGTCTCGCCTTGTTTGTGTGTGTGTCTTGTATAGAGGCGTTTGCTAACAAACAAACGCACACTTGCTTGCTCTTGTATAGAACACGCTCAACGAGCTGCGCGCGCAGATGGAGTGCATCGAGGCCGAGTACAACGCGCTGCTGGCCAAGCGCCACCAAGAGGCCGCAAAGCCCACGCCCATGCCGTCCTCTACGTCCCCAGCACAACCAGCGTACAAGCGGCTGCACGACGCGTACGTGCACCTGATGCTCGTGAAGAACGCGCTGCAGAAGGAGAGCGGCGAGCTGCGGCGGCTCGAGGCGCAGTACCTGGCCATGGAGAAGCAGACGCAGCAGCTCTACAACGCCGAGACGAAGGCGATCACGCAAGCCATGCAGGCGCACGAGCACAAGCGCAGGCACGCGTCCGTGACGATCGTGCCTTTGTCCCCCAACGACTGCCTCGAGATCGCCGGCGCCGCTTACAAGGAGATCCTCAAGTTCCGCCAGAGCAAGACGCTCCAGTCCACCGGCGCGAGCATCTTCGGGTGGCAGGACCGCTACAAGAATGTCAAGAACGAGAAGCTCATGTTCTCGCTCGACAAGGTGTTTTACGGCCACACCATGGCCGACCTCTCGCAGCGCACGTGGGCCGTGCTGTCCGACCCGGCCAAGCTCGAGAAGATCTACTCGTCCAACGTCGACGTCAACTTCCAGGTCGTCCAGCGCGTGAGCGAGGACGCCGTGGTGTACTACCACACGCTCGAGCGCGGCCAGGCCGACATGCGCATCCACGCGCTCGTGCTGGCCACGCGCGTGGACCTGGGCGAGGGCCGCGGCTGCATGATCCTCTTCCGAGGCCTCGACCCGAACCGGTACCTGCGCAGCGAGACGGAGAACGGCACGCGCGACCGGCGCGGCCGCACCAAGCTCGAGCCGCAGAAGGAGAAGATCTGGATGGACACGTTCACGTGGGGAATTTTTGAGTCCGTGGGCGAGTTCGGCGAGCACTGCAGAGACGACTACGGTGGCGTCGTCGAGGGCACGAAGCTCGTGAACGCCAGCTGGTGGGTGCTCGAGACGCTCATGATCGCGCTGCGCTGCGAGGCGCAGGTCGTCGGCCCGCAGATCGTGCTCACGGCCTCCTAGGCGTCTCATCGGTCTCGGTGTGTCGTGTATGGATGTTCTTTTTGCCTCGTGATGGTGCTTTTTGCAAGGTGCTAGTGTCCATTTTGATCCCAGAGCTGCGAGAGATCTGAGGCGTATCGTGGTGAGGTCTCTCGATCTCTCATTAAGTATGTCGTGGTGGTGCTTTGCCGGTCTTCTCTCATGAGAAGAAAAGGCAGACCTCCATACCACACAAAAGTGTCGTAACCGATTTATGAAAATGTTTTTTGAGCAACACCCTCGGATTGGAGTGATTGTAGCCATCCATTCAGAGCTCTTCGAACCAATCACGTCAGAAAGGTATCCATCAACACTGCATACAGTACATGCTCAACACAACCTGAACCACACTCACGCACCAATTAACACACACCTGTCCTGGCACTTGGACGGTTGACGAAGCCACCATCGGCCGCCGTCTTGAGCGAGTAGGCCTCGGGCCCGAGCGTCATGCTCTCCCAGCGCACAGCGAGCTGCACGATCTCGATCATCCAGAAGTACATGTTGGCGCCGATGATGGGCGAGAAGCCCGCGAACGTACACACACAACCATTGTCCGTGTCCCGGTACTGGAGCCAGCAGAAGAGGTCGTTCCAGACGACCATGTCATACGGCTGGCTGGCCGAGTGATCCTCGAGCACCCACTTGTCGCGGTCGAGGCTCGTGAGCGTGAGCATATGGCTCGAGGCCGTCTTCACGCGCGAGAGCAGCAGGATGATGCGCACGACCGTGGCGCACTCCTCGCTCGGGTTCATCGTGCGGTACTCGTGGAAGATCACGAGGTTGTCGTCGTCGACCTCCTGCAAAACGTAGCACTTCATGTCCACGGCCGTCGAGTGCACGCGCGCGAGCCGCGGCGGGTCGCACAGCACGCTCCACGAGAGCGCCGCGACCTCGTCGGCGCTGTATCCGGGCACGATCTTCTCGACGTTGAAGCGGAAGATGCCGTCCTGGATGATGTGCGTGCTCTGCCAGCCGCAGATGCGGCCCACATCCTTGAACAGGTGCCGGCTGCGCGCAAAGTTGCGCATCTCGGTGAGCGTGCGCCGCCGCAGACCGGCACACTCGAGGCGCGTGACCGACTTGATGTTCAGGTACGCCGACGGCGGCTCGCGCAGCACCAGCAGCTTGACGGAGACTGCGTGTACGCTGCGGATGTACTGCGACACGGCGCGTCGCAGGTATTCGTTCTCGTGCTGCAGCCGCTGCTTGGTCTGCGCGAGCTGCTGCAGCAGCGCCACGTAGTCCACGTTCGGTCTCGGCGGCCCGACAGCGGCGGGTCCTTGTGTGCTGCTACTACTGGTGGCGAACTTGAGGCTCTCGAGCTGGTCCTCCAGGTCCGTCACCGCGGAGCGCAGTCCATGCAGCCGATTCTAACACACCAAATAAACAGAGCGTCATGACGCTAGGGAATGCGCACCTATGACGAATCTATCGCACAACACAGTAGATAGCAAGACACGTACCAGCTTTCGATAGTAGAGCCGCCGCACTTTCAGGCGGTTCCGCTCGCGCCGCGCCTCCTCGGCGGAGCTCATCACCGCTGGAGCTGGTGGTGACGTCACGATCGTCAGTGCTGCTGTTGTTGCTCCAGACACCTCCCCCTGCGCCGCCGCAGAGCTCCGACGCGCCGCAGTGCGTCTGGGAGCCACCGTCGCTGTTGCTATTGTAGTTGTTGTCTTCGCTGCTTCAAGCGGAGCGGTGTTGTCGCTCGAGTGCTCCTCCGCGACACCGACTTCGCTGGTGCTGCTCACGATGAACGCGATGTCTTCTTCGCTCAGCGACGCGCTCAACCGGTAGTCCGCATCTCGCTTATCACCGACAGGTCCAACAAGCGGCTCACACCTGAACGAGTGCAGCTGGAAGATCGCGCTACCACCGTTCTCACTCCCATCCTCCTCTGGTTCCTTGTCGCCGTAATGCTCCAGCGGCACCGGGTCGTCGTCGCCGAGCGCGAGCAGCCGCACCGTGGCGTCCCAGTGGCGGTCAGTGTCCCCGGCGGCCAGAGGGTCGTGTGGCGACGGCGACGGCCACCACTGCGGCTGCTGCTGCTGGTGCGGATGGGACTTGCGCTCCATGCGGCAGGTTGGCGAATGAGTGAGTGAGCGAGGTGGCGCCGAATATTGGACCCCGTCGTCGCCGAGTGGCAAGGCAGTGTGAGAAAAGGCAGTCATCAACGTTTCCCTGGCGTTTCCGTCCTGCCTGGCGGGGATGGGCGGCTGCTTATTGGGCGACGCCAGATGTAGTTTACGCCTTGCCTTCGATTTGTTGCTGTGCTTTCTATTGGTAATGTTGTGATAACAGCTACTCGAACTGTTGCTAGGGACTTTATTGCTGTTTATGTGAGCGTGTTTGGCATATTCCGGACAATGCCACCTCTTCATCTTGGTGCGCCAGCGCCTAGCGCAACATACTCGGTAATTGAATGAGGTTGCTGTGTGGGGAAGGCCATCTGTGATTTCCGTTACACGTTGCTTGCCGCTTCAATCATCAAAGAGCTCCTTTCGCGTCGGACCAATTGACAACTTCATCTTCTGCTGGCGCGAGCAGCTCAGTCGCCAGCAGGTCACGAAGCGCGTAGAGTCGCAGCCCGATAGCACGACGACGCATACATGCATGCAAGTGCTTGCTGTGTAGTGTATATGTGTGGACTGGCGACACGGTCTCCTCTCCTATTGCACGAGCACCAGATGAGCAGCTGGCTGCTCGCCCCAGTACCTACGCAAGTCTGCACAGCCAGCCACCGACGCACGTAGCTCCAGCTGGAGCTGGTGCACGCAAATACTTCTTGTGCATGTGCCCTTCTCATGCACCGCCTCCTACGTTTTCTGCTCCTATACTGTCTTTGCTTTGAGATCTTCCCACGGCCCCCGGTGAGTAGCTCCTCGCCAGTTTCTTGTAGAGCTCTCGTACCAACTGACTCGAGGGCTCCTCGAAGTACTGTACTGCTAAAAGTACAGTAGGCGACTCCGGCATAGCGACTCAGTCATCAACGGCAAGCGCACAGAGACGAACGATCCGATCACGTTGCGTACCGTAAGCGCGAGAGTCGATCTTCAGAAAACCATCAATGGGTGGATCGCATCTTTTCCAGCAAAACTGAACTCGAGCATGAGTCAGTACCACCTTTAAAACCCAGTCCGGCGTCTGATATTGCGGTATTGAAACACGGACCTGGGTTCATTGAGCTACTTGCAGGGAGGAGCGGCTACAAGACACGCTACAGACGCACTCACTGTCCTCTATGGCGTTGCTCTGTCGGTGCCACTACCGCCCAGCGCCATCTTCTCCCAGTTGCGCGCGAGCGAGATGACCTCGTTCATCCAGAACTGCTCGCTCGCGCGGTCGCGCAGCGTCGGACAGAAGCCCGAGAACCTGCAGACCGTGTCCGGCGGCGACTCTCCCGTGGACTTGGCCTCCATCCTACAATAGTAGCACATAAGAATCCCCATTAGTCATGGCCCTGAGTCCAGCCCCAGCTCAATACAACCACGTACCAGCAGAACAGATCGTTCCAGACCTCGTTCTCGGTCGAGTTGTTCTTCCCACTGGCGCTCAGTCCGCCGCGGCCACTAGGGAAGATCTGGTCGCTCGGGAGGCCGCAAATGATGGTCATGAGCCCGCCTTTGCTCGTCGTGAGGCGCGACACGAGCGACAGCGTCTTGACGCGCAGCTGGTGGTAATTACCATTGCCACCGCCTGCGGGCTTCATGCCTAGGTACTGCTGGGACATGAGCACCTGGTTCGCGCTCATGTGCTTCACTCGGCGACCCACCATCTCGGTCACTGGAGAGAAGAGCTTGCCCCAGCGCACAGGGTCCGTGCAGATCTCCCAGGTCCTCTGGGCCAGGACGTCCGGCGGGTACGCTGTGATGATCTTCTGCATCGACCAGCTGAACAGGTCGCTCTCGACGATGCGCGTCTCCTGCCACCCGTGGATGCAGCCGCGGAAGGTCGTGAACTTCTCGTTCTTCATGAGTGAATCGATATCTTTCAGTGCTTTGCTCAGGATGAACGCGTACTTGTTGAGCTCCTGGTCGGACGGTGCCTTGTTGCCCTCAATCTCATTGCACTCTCCGTGAAGCTCGTCGAGCTCGTCCTGGATCTGCCGAGAGAAGGCTCTCCGCCTTTCTAATTCAGTCACACTGCGCTCATTATACTCCAGTAGCGCTGCTTGCAACAGCTTGACACGACAGAGCGTCTGCGCCTGCTCTTCGCGCGACTTGCCGGCGATCGAGAGCTCGCTATCGTCAGCCATGAGCAGCTCCTGCTTGGTGCGCTGGATGCTCTTGCCGTCGCCTAGAAATGCGACGACCCGCTGTTCAAAGTCGCTCTCGCGCTCGGCCATCTCAGCGGGCATCACCTTCTTCACGAGGTCCTGCACAGTACAACCACGTTAGATCTTTCTCTCCATGGTGCATCGACACAAGCGTAGTATAGCAGTACCCTCTTCTTGTGGTAGTGCCGCCGCTGCTTGATGCGGTTCTTCTCCTTGCGGATCTCCTCGAGTCTACGGAGCTCCTCCGGCTCCACTGCCGCAGTCGACACTCGCTTTCTCGGCATCTTCCCAGCCGCGTACGTCCGCGATTTTGACTCTGTCTCAGGCTGTGGTGGGGATGCTGCTGTTGCTGCTGCTGGAAGCGGTGGCGGCGGTACATGGCCAGCAGCTCGTCGGGACACAATGGCGTTTGGCGTCACGGCGTCAAAGGAGCCGTGGTCTTCGTGCACGGCGCCCGCCTCGTCCGGCTGACGTAGGACAAACGTGCGCGGATCGTCGCCAGCGCGGTGCACCATCAGTTCAGTCTCTTTGCAAATGCGCTGCTGTTACATGAGCTCGCGCTTGCATCGCCGCCGCCGCCGCCGGCGCGAAGGTGTCGCCTTCGCGTCACGCCTCATCGTCGTATTGGCAAAGGCTGTTGGTGACCCAGACAAACAGCGACGAGCTCAAAATGCCAGAAATAAAAAAAGAATCGAAGGTTAACGGACGTTATTCGGTGTCAGCAGTCTGAAATGCGCCACCGATTTCTCACGTTTTCCAATTCGTCATCCGAGGGATCACAAAACAAAAGACGCCCACACTTTTTAATCAGCACAAGCTAAACAGGCAATTTGTATTATGATGGCGCCCGCGTTAACGACGCTGACGGCGGGAGCCTCCGCCTCCGCTTTAGCAGCGAACGCCGGCGCAGAGGCCAAGAAGGCGCGTCACCGCGTGCTCGTCAAGCGCGCGTACCACCAGAAGCTCGTACGTACCACCAGTCAAGCGCTCGTTCTCATTTGAGTCAGTCAGGGTCATCATGTCGCACTGCTGACTCGCATTCGCTGGTTCTCATGCATCCTGTGTGGCTTAGAATGCGCTGAGTGAGCTGCGCGAGCAGGAGCACGCACTGAAATCCCAGTACCAGACGCTGCTCAAGACGTCGCATGCGCAGGCGGACGCCCAGGTCGCGCGTGGCGAAGTGCAGTTGCCGCGAGAAGCCGACGGGTCCAGCGTGCTGCGCGACCTGTATGTGCGGCTCACGACGATCCGCGAAGCGCTACAGAAGGAGCACAAGGCGCTGAACAAGCTCGCGGAGCAGCATGAGCAGTTCCGTGTGCGACTCGCACACATAGTGGAGACAGAGCGAGAGAACGAGCGCGAGCGGCAGCAGGCGACGCCCTACGTGACGATTACGCCCATGACGGAGAAAGCGTGCTACCAGGTGATCCGCGAGGCGCACGAGAGCGCGCTGAGCTTCATGGAGAGTAAGAACACGTACTCCCTGGGCTCGGAAGTCTTCGGGTGGACGCACAGGTACCGCTTCTGCGATAACGGCAGCCTGCTGCAGTACTCGATCGCCAAGGCGTTCCCGTCGCAGTCGGCATTCGAGCTCTGCCAGCGCGGATGGGCGATCATGACGAATCCGCAGACGTACCAGGAACTCCACTCGACGTCCATGACGTCGCACATGCACTTGGTGCAGCGCGTGAACCGCGACAGCGTCGTGCTGTGCCGGATACTGCGGCGCAAGAGCCAGCGGACGGTCTTCAAGACGCTGCTACTCGCCTCGCAGTTCCAGGTCGACAAGGGGTACATGACGATCTACCGCGCGGTCGACCACGAGCGTATTCTACGACAGAACCTCGCGGACGAACGGGAGGGCGAGGAGCCGCATAGTGTCGTGTGGCTTGACATGTTCGCGTGGACGTACTTTGAGGACATGGAGGACGGCCGCGTGCGCTTCGAGTTCGGCGGCAACATGCAGCACACGACGTCCGAGAACGCGCGCTTCTGGATGATGGAGGTGCTGCTCATGGCGTTGCGCTGGGAGAGCCAGGCCGTCGGCCCGCTCTTCACGCTCACGCCCTAATGTGACAACAGCCAGCAGCTACAGAGTTGCGTGTATGAAACTGGTAGGCGGGTACAACATTGGTCTTCTATTGGGGGTTGTGTGCGTGCATGAATGCAATACGTGGACGTACGTCGTGTGACTCTTGGGACTGTACAGTACACAATCACATCTTGAGCGTGATGCGCGGCCCGACAGCCATGTTCTCCCACTTGAGCGCGATGAAGAGCACCTCCTTGAGCCAGATGTTGGTCGTGGTCGAGCCGCCAAAGTGGAACACGCACGCCTCGGGCCCTTTCTCCTTGAAGATGACCCAAATGTACTTCTCGACCCAAACTGATCGGCGTAATGAGCCACTGCCATTCCCACCACCAGCTGCCAGGACGAGCGCCTCGGTCTCCTCGATCGCCGTGTGGATCTCGTCCTCCTGGAACCCCAAGCGTTCCTTATTGATGGATCGGAAGAGCAGCATGTAACCCTCGTTGATCTTGAGCCGCGTGAGCAGAAACACGGTCTTGACGTGCACCTTCGAGCCCTCGGCCTGGATCGAGCGGTAGAAGAGCACCGTGTCCTCGTTCACGCGCTGGAGCTCGAAAAAACGCACGTTGAGCGACGTCGTGTAGACCTTTGGGAAGCGCTCGGGCGACGAGAAGATGTCCCAGCTGCGCTGCAGCAGGTCGAAGGCCGAGATGCTCCCAAAGTGCTTCTCGAGCGCGAACTTGAGCTCCTCGCCCTCGATTTTCCGCTGGTCGGTCCAGCCAAAGACGCTCACGCCCGAGCTGAGCTTGCCCGGGGCGTTCATGAAACGCAGGATGTCGTCGCGCGCCTCGACGATGATCTTCGAGTACTCGGCGTCCGGCAGTGGGCTGATGCGGTACGGCGCGTGCACGCGTGGCAGCTGCGCGTCCGTGTGCAGCAGCTGGTGCATGCGGCCCTCGACCTTCATGTGGCCCGCGTTGATCCGGTAGAGCGCGTCGTTCTCGTGGCGCAGACGCGTCTTCGTCTCCGTCAGCTGCATGTACTTCTGTAGTAGCAGCGGCGAGTGGTGCTGTTGGTGCTGCTGCTGTGCTGGCGGTAAAGAGTTGACTGGTGTGCTGTGTGTCGTAGTGATGGCGATGGCCGGGGCGTCCGAGCGCGAGCCTTTGGTCGAGAGCATCGCCGCGTACTGCTGCTCGAGCAGCTCCAGCTCCTTCTTGAGCGATTCGATCGTGCTCTACGCAGCATGATCATAGAGAGAGTGAGCACACACACACACACACATGCACAGTGAGAGAGCTATAACAGCTCTTCATGAGCAGGTGAGCGGCTGCGGACGTCGGACGTACGACTTTCTTGTTGTACGACTTCTTGACGTACTCGCGGTGCTTGAGCCGCTTGCTGTCCGCGAGGCTCGGCGCTTCTGTCGCAACTTCATCGGGAGAAGACGTGAGCGCATCATCCGCTGCTTCAATTCTCGTCGCGGTGGCTGCTGCAGAGCTCCTTCGCGCGCCATGCGCCTGTGCCACGCGCATGTCCATGGACGAGTGCGGTGGATTGTGGCTGTTTGCTCAGAAGCGGTCGGAAATGCCACTTTTGCAAGCAGCTGAATCGAGTTTGGCGAAGTGGGAAGCAAAAGCGTGTGGGCCACCTCACATTTGTTCCTTTTTCTCAGGTGGACCACACTTGAGCGCTAAAGTTCCGACGCAAACGTCCGATCGGAACAGAAGTGTTGAACCAGCTTAAGCACTTTCTTTTTTGTGAGAAGCGTTTTTTATATATGCTTTTTCCAAAAAAGGGTTTCGACTTACAAAATGCTTTTCGGAGCGATTCGGGATCCCAGAAACCGATCATCCCACGAAAATGTCTGCTTTTGACATGTCGTAAAATAGACTCTCAGTGCTCTGTATGAAAGGGCCGTCTTGCCACGAAAATCCTCGTTGAAAGCGCGGGAGCTGACTTGCACCGTGGTCTTCAGCATCAAGGGCCGTCAAAGCAAAAGGCAAGTTCAACATGCGCACAGAATCGATCACTAGCCCTTAACATACAACCCCCCAGTCACCTTTCCATTTCGCTCCGGACTGTCACGTCCTTCTGCGCAATTGTCAAGTGCCTGTCTGCGGACGAATGGAAGAATGGTCACCAGCGCCATTCACGAAAACGCCCATTCGCGCGCAAGACCACCAGCCAAACAAGAAGAAGAAGTTCAGGATGGCGATGCTGCTCACGCGTCGCTCTGCCGCCACGCGCCACGCGCTGCGCACCACCCGGCGCTGGGTCGGACAGGTGCGCGACGAAGTGGCTCTCATGGTCTGGTGCAAGCTGTCAGCTCACTCTGCATGTGATGGCGATGTGTAGGAACTCTCGCTGCGATGGAGCCACCACAAGGTGGTCGCGGACGCGGACGAGGCCGTGAAGGACATCCCGCACGGATCGAAGCTGTGCGTGGGCTTTCGCTTTGCGATTGGCGACAAGTGTGGATGTCATGTTGTTGACTTACGAGGGTCGCTTGGTTGCACTTGTAATGGACAGGATCGTCGGCGGGTTCGGCTTGTGTGGTATCCCAGAGAACAGCATCCAGGCGCTCGTCAAGCAGGTGCGGATGAATGCTTCTTGTGCTACTTACTAAGGGCTTTATAAATGCTCATGTGGACTGACACTGTGTGCATTTGCTTGTTTCAGGGTGCAAAAGATCTCACGTGCGTGTCCAACAACGCCGGCGTCGACGACTTCA
Source organism: Globisporangium polare (assembly GCA_023333845.1). NCBI lineage: Eukaryota > Oomycota > Peronosporomycetes > Pythiales > Pythiaceae > Globisporangium > Globisporangium polare. Next base: position 3,600 of record JAASFQ010000541.1, on the reverse strand, counting down.
ACCTTAGCCTTCTCCTGCAGACGCGTCAAATGTGTGTTGAATGTCATTAGCGTGCATTATAATGCAGATAGGTATGCTCACACAAAGTGTTTTTGTCTCTGATGATGATCAGATCAAGCGCATGATCTCGTCGTACGTTGGTGAGAACGCGCTCTTCGAGAAACTCTACTTAACTGGCCAGCTGGAGGTGGAGCTCACGCCACAGGTACGCAACACTGCAAAAGACACGCATTGTGGGGTGCTTTGTGTTTGCTAGGCATGCTCACAGTCATTTTGATTGTTTTGCGGCCATTGTAGGGCACGCTGGCGGAGCGCATTCGCTCGGGCGGCTCTGGCATCCCAGCCTTCTTCACACCGACTGCCTACGGCACTGTCATCCAGGTACGCTTGCTAGTGTATCGTGTGTGTAGAGCTACGATGCGAAGTATGATCGCTAACGCCTCGCTTTGCATGCATACTCACACAATAGGAAGGAGGATTTGCGATCAAGCTGAACCCAGACGGCACGACCGACATCCCGAGCGCGCCTCGTGAGGTCCGCGAGTTCAACGGACGCAAGTACGTGATGGAAGAGGGCATCACGGGCGACTACGCGCTCGTGAAGGCGTGGAAGGGTGACAAAGACGGCAACCTCGTGTTCCGCGGCACGACGCGCAACTTCAACGTGGACGCCGCCAAAGCCGGCAAGATCACGATCGCCGAAGTCGAGGAACTCGTGGAGCCGGGCGAGATCCACCCGGACGAGATCCACGTCCCCAGTGTGTTCGTGCAGCGCATCTTCAAGGCGAAGAACATCGAGAAACGCATTGAACGACTGACACTCTCGAACAGCTCGACCTCACAGGCGCGCGTGTCGCCGGACCGCGAACGCATCATCAAGCGTGCGGCCAAGGAACTCAAGGACGGCATGTACGTGAACCTGGGCATCGGTCTCCCGACGCTGGCGTCCAACTACATCCCTGAAGGTGTCAAGGTCGTGCTGCAGAGCGAGAACGGACTGCTGGGCATGGGTCCGTACCCGAAGGAGGGTGAGCAGGACCCAGATCTGATCAACGCTGGCAAGGAGACCGTGACGTATCTGCCAGGATCGTCGACATTCACGTCGTCCGACTCGTTCGCGATGATCCGCGGCGGCCACATCCAGCTCACGATCCTCGGCGCACTTCAGGTGGCCGCGAACGGCGACTTGGCGAACTGGATCATCCCGGGGAAGATGGTCAAGGGCATGGGCGGCGCCATGGACCTCGTGGGCAGCGGCAACCGCGTGGTCGTGACAATGGAGCACAACGCCAAGGGCAACGGCATGAAGATCCTGAACAAGTGCTCGCTGCCGCTCACGGGCAAGGGCGTCGTGAACACGATCATCACGGAGCTCGGCGTGTTCGACATCGTGCCAAACCAGGGCCTCGTGCTCGTGGAGATCGCGTCCACGACGACCGTCGAGGAAGTGCGCGCGCGCACGGAAGCACCGTTCCACGTCTCGCCAGACCTCAAGACCATGGATGAGTAGGGGCGGAAACAAAGTGCGTGCGTTGTGCGTCGGAAAAAAAAGAAGCATATCTGTGTGATCGATTTATCATTTGCGTTTTGGCAGAATGGCGAGTGGGCTGGCTGGTAGCTGTGGCGCGCCGTATGCTGCACTCGCAGCTCGAATCCTACAGCTCGTAAGAAGCGCAGGGTAAGAAAGGCGAGGATGTCGGATCGGATTCGCAGGCGTGGGGATCTGAGGGAGGTGGCTATTTCCGGTGCAAAGCGTTGTGAGGGTCTCGGTGGATAACGGGGAAACGAGAGCATAAGAGGCTGGTTGAGCCACGACACACTCCCATTCCCACCACTTCGAGTCCAGACCAACAGCAAAGAGAGAATGGCGACGGCCACAAAGAAGGACGTGAAGGAGATCGACTACGTGTCGAAGGAGGCGAACCTGACGTCGCAGATCGAGAGTGAGCGCCAGGCCGCCAAGCGCTGGTGGGACGACTACGGCCTCTGCTACCTCGAGAACGCCAAGGCCGAGGACTTCACCTACGACAACCGCATTCACGTGCTCAAGTCCAAGCTCGCCGACCCCAAGTACGTGAGTTTTCCTTCGTCGTCTGATGTGCACCTGGGTTCGCTATGGTGCTGTTGTGAAGGGTTCCTAGACTCACAGGCAATGGCGATTGGTTACACACGTGTGCGCACAGGTTCCAGAAGGCCTCGCTGCAGACCACGAGCGCGGATTACGGCTGCCGCCCGCCGTTCAAGGAGTGCCACCAGAAGAAAATCTGAGAGGATGGCCTGATTTATCACCCCCTGATTTTATCACCTTCGTGAGGATTGATTGCCAAACGATTACCACACAGAGCCTAAATGAATACATTCGTACCCCTGAAACAACGATCTTGCTGAAGGTTTTTCAACGTTGATGACCAAAAAGCCCAAAATCGAGTCCCAGAAGAAAACCCAAACTAGAAAAACGGAGAGCAATCTGATTGACAACCACGAATCCAGCGACAGCACCGACCTGGAAGCTCGTCAAGCATGTGGTAGCGAATAGCTCAAACTGGGCAGCAATGAGCGAGCGCCTCTCTGGAACATTCACTCATTTATTTATCTGCAGCGCAGCGCCGATGACGCCCAGCCACCCCCGGTCAATGACTTTCCGCCGCCACACGCACGGGCATCAACTGCCGCTTGCTGGCCAACCCCGTGCAGATGACGTCCGAGCTCTGGCTTCCACAGCGTCATCCGCCGGCCGGTGGCGCGTGGTCTGGACTTTCACGCGCTCATCTGGAACAGCCTGCTCGAGAAGAAGCAGAGCCTGCGCATGCGCGACTTCGTCAACGCGCTGCCGCAGTCCAACACGACGGGTAAGGCCGAGTTCATCTTTGATGGCCGCCTGCCGACCTCCACCACTTCCACCCACCAGAAGACCCTCTTCATCCAGCGTGAGGACGGGGAAGTGGTCGTGGCGTACGTGGGCGGCATCGACCTCAGAGCGACCGCTGGGACACGGCCAAGACGCGCTGCACAAGAGCGCGGGAATCGACCGCGGCAGCAATGACGCCCACGTGCGCATCAAAGGGCTCGCGGCTGAAGACGTCGCGGCGAACTTGCTTGCGCGCCAACCCCGCGAGCTTGTCAAGCCCACGCCCGACGAGAGCTCATGAGTCTGAGCTTCAAGAGCCTGAGCGAGGTGAGGTTCGTAGACGCCGCGACCCAACTGGACGTTGCGGCCAACGACCCGAATTCGATCCTCGAACCCCTCGAGCTCGAGGAGAAGGCGTACTTAGCGGCCTACGCCGTGCGCGGGCTCGTCGATCCGCGGGACGCCTGCTGGAGTAGTAGTGTATTAGAATCAGCATTTGAATGGATCAACTGAATCGAAGTTGAAGCCGATCTGTGACACAATCACGACTGTGGCAGTCTTGATTGCGCCGAGTGAGCTCAAACCTGCACTTGGGTACTCCAAATAGAGGCCCCCCTGATTTATCTATCCCTCGGAGGTTATTAGATTTGACTCGCGCTCTTGTATGAACGCCTCTTGTATGTGTGAGAGACGTTCGTTGGCGTCTCGTGGAGATAGGCTGATAGGCTAGAGCTTGAGCTCGTTGAGGTCGT
>JAASFQ010000540.1:0-19900 GCA_023333845.1 Globisporangium polare | reverse complement strand
ATGTGCAACTCGAATTGCAAGTTCACCGACTATTGCTTCAACTCGCCCAGCAAAGCAGTCGGCACGATTTAAGAAGTGGCCTTTCAAGGAGGAGCTTGCTCGACTTCCTGTTCGGTACGAATGTGATGGCGACAACGCGAACACGCTGCCCAGTTCCATGGATTGCGATCCACAAAACCCGGTTTAAGAACAGCCCTTTGAAGAGAAACACATCCAATCTTCATCAAGAGCTACATTTATGTCGGTAAAAAGTCCATATGCGCGAAGCCTTCGGCAAGCACCAACGATGCGGCAAGCTGGCATTTCTTCACCTGCGCAGCATGCACGAGGAACTTGATCCTTTCCTTCTTATTGATCACTCCCGAAATGTCGAGGCCGGCAGCTTCGAAGGCATTGGAAACAATACGACCTACTCGCGCGCCTCACGCTGCCAGTATATTCTCAGGGCTCACTGTGGAAGCATCCGCTGACCAGTTGAAAGAACCTACGGATAAGAAGGCACCATGCTAGTCAGTAAGTAGTCCTTCGGTTGTCAAACTATAGCACTGTACGCACCAGTGAGGACAACTTCCTTGTCGATTATGATGGACTTGTTGTGCATGCATGATCCGCAGGTCGTGACCTCGATTTTCGACACAAACACTAGTTGGTCATCATAATCAGCAGTGTCATAGGGCAATAATGGCACTTACCGCGCTCTCGAAGCACTCGATCTGCGTTGAAGTGAGCGTGCCATCGATGACCGCACGGACAGGTAGACCCGGAGAGCGTGTCTTGACCGCGACCACTTCGTCAGCAATCTGAAAAGAAACACGTCAGTCATTTTAGCAGTAAGTCAGGTATCTGAACGTGTTGCTTGCTCACCTTCGCATTCGTTATCAGGTACGTGCACATTTCCATTGACTTCTTGGTAGTCTCGATGTAGTCAATCACATGGAGAACGCACTTCCCCGATCCGTCCGGTCACATCACGACGTCCTCCACTACTCCCATCTGCGATTTCGGGTGCTGGCCTGGCGCTGGCTCCGCAGGATTGGACGCGGCCATCACGTAGCGACGTGCAGTGGACTCACTCGGGTGAAGGAGACGCGCGACGACGGTGGGGGCCACGGGCTCGCTGCCTGTCTCAATTGGTGTTCACTTGAGCTCAAGATGTGGGTTGATCTGAGTAAGAAAGTGGCATTTTTCAAGCGTTGAGGCTTTCACTGGGGTGGACGCCCGCCACACCGTTTTTGGGACGAAACGATGTATCGCCTGAATCCGATTCGCCATTTGTTAAGAAAGCGTCACAGAAAGTCGAACCTGGAGAATGGAGCTTTCCGCTGAAGTGGTCCACATACTCCGAAAATGCGCACCACACCATTGTACAGGCCACTATTCGGAGTCGACCCTCAAGAACGAGTGGCGGCAATGGATTGAAGAGCGATCTCTTTCCCTCGCAGCATTCCCCAAGAAGAGAAGCCGGCGGCAGCACGTGAGAGAGCAGTCATGTCGTTCTTCTTCCAGAAGCCCGAGAATGCGCTCAAGCGCGCCAAGGAGCTCATCGCCATCCCCGGCATGGACGCTAACGCCATCAAGCGCGCCAAGCGCTCGGCGCTCGAGATCCTGCACGACGCGCTCATCGCCAAGAAGAACCGCACGTGGCAGCCGGCGCACGAGGAGCTCATGATCGCCTACTTGGACATCTGTATCGAGCTGCAGCTCGGACGCATCGGCAAGGACGGTCTCCACCAGTACCGTAACCTGTCCATCCAGCACAACCCGGCGTCGCTCGAGACCGTGATCCAGCACTTTGTGTCGCAGACGGAGCAGAAGCTCGCGCTCGCCAAGCGTGAGAGCAACGACCTCATCCTGCTGGCGGCCGCCAAGGTCGACCTGGAGGCCGCGCAGACCCCAGAGGCCGTGATGCTGTCCACTACGACCTTCGAAGGCTCGAGTGACCGCACGGACCGGGAGGTCGTTGTGCCATGGCTGCGTTTCACCTGGGAGACCTACCGCACGGTGCTCGACATCCTCAAGAACAACACCAAGCTCGAGGGCCTCTACAAGTCGATCGCCATGAAGGCGTTCGACTTCTGCACGGAGTACACGCGCAAGATCGAGTTCCGCCGTCTCTGTGAGATCCTGCGCAACCACCTGGGCAGCCTCCAGAAGCACACTGCGGCGCCGACGAGCCAGTCGTCACGTCTGCTGCGCTCGTGGGACGGCTTCACGCTCGAGGGCGTGGAGAGCCTGCTCGAGATCCGCTACCGCCAGCTGCAGGTCGCCACGGAGCTCGAGCTCTTCTCGGAGGCGTTCCGCACGATCGACGACATCAACACGATCATGAGCCTCGTCGACCAGGTGCCGCGCCTGGAGCTGATGGTGACGTACTACGAGAAGCTCGCGCAGATCTTCCTGGTGTCCAAGAACCACCTCTTCCACGCGTTTGCACTCTACAAGTGGTATGGACTCCGCGTGGCCGGCCTCGAGGGCATCAACGGCGGCGCCGTGCTCGCCACGCTCCCGTCGCTCGTGACCCCAGAGGAGCAGCAGGAGATCGCCACACGTGTGGTGCTCGCTGCGCTCTCGATCCCACTGCTGGAATTCGAGTCCGCGTCCCCGGTGCTGGACGCCGACAGCACCCCGTCGGCCGTGAACTCTGCTGAGAACAGCCTGAGCGTCGCGGCCCGTGAGAAGAACGTGCGCATGGCGTCGCTGCTGGGCTTCACGTCCACGCCGACCCGCGCGATCCTCTTGGACGAGATCGAGGCCGCCGGCGTGATCAAGAAGGCCGTGCCAGAAGTGTCCTCGCTCTACCGCCACCTCGAGCGCGAAGAGGTCGACCCTCTGCAGATCGTGACGCTCGTGCAGCCGCACTTGGAGAAGATCCGCGAGCTCTCGAACTCGTACAAGAACCAGACGCAGGAGTCCTCGTACGCGCACAGCGTCGAGCGTCTGCTCGTGCGCCGCGTGCTCTTCCAGCTCACGCGCGTGTACTCGAGCGTGACGATCGCGCACCTGCGCTCGCTCTTCGTGGGCCTGAACGTGAGCTACCAGGAGATTGAGCAGCTCATCGTCCGCTCACGCTCTCTCAGCACGGTCGCGCACACGAGCGCGCCAAGCCTCTCAGCCATGTACCTGAAGAACCAGAGCAACAGCAACAGCAACAACCACAGCAACAACGTCGAGGCGTCGACGTCGTCCGCCACGGCCACTGCCACGCGCACCAAGATCCGCATCGACCACGTGCAGCAGATCATCCGCTTCAGCGAGGCTGTTGAGCTCGAGGCGAACCCGGCGCAGCTGACGCTTCTGGGCGAGCGCCTCGAGCGCGTGCTCAAGAAGGTGCAGTACACCAAGGCCACCGAGGCCGTGGAGGCGAGCCGCAAGAAGCTCTTCCAGGCCGCGCGCAACAACCTGAACGCGACGCGCTCGGACATGCTCGAGCGCCGCGAGATCATCGAGCGCAAGAAGGAGGAGCTCGAGCGCCTGCAGCAGGAGAAGGCGAAGACCATGGAGAAGAAGCGCCAGGAGTACGAGCAGATGCGCCAGCAGGTGGAGCGCGAGCGTCTCGAGCAAGAGGCGCGTCGTCGCGAGGCCGAGAAGAAGCAGAAGATCAAGGACGAGATCGCGCTCAAGGAGACCAAGCAGATGCTCGAGAAGCTCGGGCACATGGACCACGAGAACTTCGACCTGGAGAACTTGGATCGTGAGAAGCTCATGAACGACGCCAAGGAGAAGGCGCAGAAGGTGAAGGAGGACGCGCAGCGCAAGCTCCGCGACAGCGCGCGTCGCTTGGATTACATCATCCGCGCCACGCGCGAGGTGGAGCAGCCGATTTTGCAGAAGCAGTTCACGCAGGCGAAGGAGGACGCCAAGCTGATCTACGAACAGGACAAGGAGGAGAAGCTGAAGGCGGCCAAGGAGGCGTACGAGTTCGGTCTCAAGGAGAAGGCACGTCTCGCCACCGTCTTCACGGTGCACAGCGAGTTCGTCGAGGCGCACTACGCGCGTCGTCGCGAGCTGTACAAGAAGGCAGCCGAGGAGCACAAGAAGAAGGCGCTGCTCGAGCGTCTCGAGAAGCGCGTCGCGCACGCCAAGGAGCGTTACGACGAGGAGCAGGAGCGTCTGCGCGAAGAAGAGGAGGAGCGTGAGCGCCTTCGTCGCGAGGAGGAAGAGGAGATCGAGCGTCAGCGCCAGGCCGAGATCGACGAGGAGCTCCGCCGCCAGGAAGAGGAGGAGGAAGAGACTCGTCGCGTCGAGGAGGAGGAGAAGGAGCTCGAACTCGCGGCTCAGCGCGAGCGTGAACACGAGGAGGAGAAGGAGCGCGAGGCCAGCCGCAGCGCGTACCGTCCGCCAGTCGCGCGTCGCTCGGAGCGTGACGAGGGCGAGTGGACCCAGGTCAGCCGCCCGACTGCGCGCGCTGCTGCGCCGGAAGGCCAGTGGGACCGCCGCGGACCTGCTGCTCGCGACGATCGCGACGCTCCTCGTGGCCCACTCCGCAGCGGAAGCGGCATGTCTCGCTTCGGTGACCGTGAGCCACGTGAGGGTGGTTCCCGCTTCGGTGACCGTGAGCCACGTGAGGGCTCGTCTCGCTTTGGTGACCGCGATGCTCCGCGTGAGGGCGGTCTGCGCCGTGGCTTGAGCGGCGACCGCGAAGAGCGTCCTGCTCGTGAGGACGGTCCGTCGAGCGCCTGGCGTCGTGGCGGTGAGCGCGAAGCTGCTCCACGCGAAGGCGGCGACGACCGTTTCTTCGGCGGTCGCAGCGGTGGCGAGTCGTACCGTCCACCACGCGGTGACGCTGCCGACAAGCGTCCTGCTCGCGAGAGCACTCGCGCTCCGGACTCTGGTCGCTGGAGATAGGCAGTCCGTTGGCGGGAGAGCTGAGTTGGCGACGGTCTTGAGCGTCCACCTCTTGTGGCTTCTTTGTTTTTGTTTTGGAGAAAGTTGTTAAGCGGGGTACTGCTGTAAGACGAAGAAATCAGGAACGAGAGACAGAGGAGCGTCCACCCGTGAACGACGATCAGCTAGCTCATTTGCCACGAACGACTAGCAACTTATTTATCACTTGTACCAAAAAGATGTCATATCCGCTGAAGAATGAATGAGACCTCCCAAGGATATAGTGCTCCTACACCCCCCTCCCTCTCACGCGCTTTTCCACTACGGGCCACGAGCTGCACGCGTGGTTTTTGTCTAGCGTCTACGAGTTCACACGCCGTGCAGGGTCTCTGCCGTGAACAAGTACACGATGCTCAGCGCGGAAGTGGGAGGACCTACGAATGTTGAGCTTTCGCGAAGATGTATGAGCGCTCTCGTGTGGTCACCGTCGGCAATCTCTGCGGCAGAGCTGACCTCGGCTTTCGTGTTAGTTTCTATAATGACACTCGGATTTTCTTCACAACACTACGGCTTCTCTCTCTCTCCATTGGGTTCTCTCTACAGGAGTGACTATATTTGCTCACCCGGACATGAACGACTGCATGGACGTCGACTGGCGCTTGGGCACGCACAGCACGTTTCTTGGGTCCTTGCAGGGGATCAGCGCCAGACCCGAGATCTTGGACTTACTTAATTACAACCATCGTTGGCGGCGCTGCCGACAAACAGCAGCTCAGCAGTTCCAGCGTGGCCTTGGGGATCACGATGTTGAGTCCGCCGAAGGGGGTGAACTTTGCCAGAGTCTGCGACTTTCGCGCCTTCCTCTCGGAGCGCTGCTTCTGTTTTTGGCGCTCGAACGCGACGATCTGGAGAACGAGCGGGTGGAGAGCTGGCGTGGTCCGAGCGTGAAGTAGAATTCTATTCAGCTGGACCAGGGTGCTCAGCGTCATCTCGAAAGTCCATTCTCCACAAGTGAAGAGCTCCGCAGACGCACTGTGACCGACCACGACGCTGAGCGCACGAGTCGTCTCCTCATTCGACATCAGAGGCGGTGTGACACGAACCAACGAAGACGCTTCCTGGGACTTCAATTTGACTTGAGACGAGAGCGCGAGTGCTGAAGCTACGACCTCCTTGGTGAACTGGACGGCGGTGCGCCGGATGAGCTTCCGCATTCTCCTCTCTCGTTCTCTAAGCTCGTGCGCGACAACCAGAAGCGCGATCGGATGGGATTTTGGTATGTATCGCGCTTGAACAAGAAGCAGACACACTCGATCCAGGGATTCTAACATCCGTAGAATGTCTGGGGAGAATTCACAGCCCCGAATTGGACGGTTTACAGAGGCAACTGCAGCCACAGCGCGAGCGGCGAATGCACGGCTCTCATCGCACTCCGAGTCTCTGTTGCCATTGCCATTGTCCGCGCTCGGATGAGCAGTCAAAGCCACAAGGCGAAGCTCATTCTCATTGCATTTGTCAGTCGGCTCTGGGAGAATGCTGATCTCCTGCGAACACCTGGACCATGATCCACGCACCACCTGCCTGTCAGCGCGATCATCGAAGTCCTCCGCTTCTGGCAATGGGTCTGCAGAGAGAGTCCCCTCGTCTGTGTGAGAGTACAAGCCGACAAACTCCGCCTGAACCGCGCACTCCAACTGCGCAAGTGGCGTGACCGAGTCTTCCTTGACTTTCTCTTGACCTTCACGCTCTTCGTTCCCCACTCGCTGGACGTAAAGGGACCCTTGCGAGTCCCACCCGATGCGCTGTTGCTGAGGATCGTAGTGCTGCACAAAGTCGACGATGCTGTGGCACCGGCGCTTCATGAACTCGCTCTCCAGCGGGTACGCGTTGTAAAAGTCTGAGATCGCCCCAGTCTTCATCAGCAGCCCTGGAAGCGCACGCACGTGGCGCTCAACGGCTACCAGAGCGCGAGGCACCCACTGCACCTCGCTGTCGAAGACGCCGCGCTCCCTCTGCTCTGCGGTCATCGCGTGCATGACCACCGACCCTCGCTCGCCGGTGGACTGTGGGTCGTCGTCGCGCCAGAAGAGCCCATGCTGCGTGCCGAATTTGTCCACGATCTTCTTGAGCGAGCGAGTCAGCTCCGCTTCTGTGAGCACCGCCACGAAGACCTCTGGCCTGCGCTGGAAAAAGCCCGAGAGCTCGTCGACGCGCACGACGCCGCCGCTCGAGAACACGAACGCCGCGGTCGCTTCCATCTTCCTCCCCCTGCTTTTGCCTCCCGTTTGGCTTTCGTTCAACTGTTGTCGTGGCCAAAGATAGAGTTTGCTTTGCGAAAATAAACCAATGAGCGGCCAGCAAAGACCGAGAAACAGGCGACCTGATAAAAAGGGGACCGTGACAACCGATTGGCTGGTTTGACTTGCATGAGCTGATGATGACACACAAGCGACCTGCACACTGGAGATGAATGGATGACTTCATGGGAAACCGTTTACCGCACACAGATAAAAGGGCACTTCTCTCACTGACAACGATCTGAAAGCTTAGCTTACGCCTTCGTAGTCGAATCTTTCTTGTCGTCGCCCGCCGCGTTGAGCGCCGCGAGGCTGTTCTCCTGACCCGCGGCGGCAAGCGACGTCGGCTGTGACGCCACCGAGCCGCCCGTCGAGTCGATGTGCGCGTTCACGTCGCTGGCCTTGTCGCTCGCCGCGTCCGAGTCTGTGTACGCCTTGGCCATCGCCGGCTGCTGGTAGACGCCGTCGAGGAACGTGAAGGTCTCGCTCGAGCGCTCGTCGTCCACGTCGCAGCACTGGTCGAGCGGCAGGTGCTCAGCGGCGTGCGGGAGGTTGAAGAGCGTGACGCTGTACCAGTAGAAAAGGAACGTGCAGCACGGCAGTCCCGTCGAGAGCACGATCACGAGGTACCCAGCGGGCTTGAGCGAGAGCAGTCCGATGAGCGTGATCTGCGCCATGAGCAGCGCGCCGATGATGAACGAGAAGAGCGGCGGCCAGAAGGCACCCAGCGAGTTCTGCGTGTTCCACTTGGGCTGGTTCACGAAGAAGAAGAAGCGCTTGTAGATGAGCTCAGATGAAACGAAGTAGAGCGCGCCGGCGTAGCCCACGAGCGGCGCGATTGGCGCGAACACGACCACGAGCAGGAAGATGAGGTACTGCTGCGCCAGCGAGAAGGGCGCCTCAAGCTCCGACTCGTAGTTGAGCGGCGTGAGGTAGCACCACACCTGCGGCACGGGCTTCTTCGCGTACGACGGCGCGAAGATAGCGTGCAGCGTACCCATGAGAATCGGCGTCACGCGGAGCATCATCATGGGCAGGTTCACGGCGATCTGGGTGATAATGAACGTGATGAAGAAGAGCGACTGGCTTGCGATGCTGCTGCCCAAGAAGAACACGAGGCGCGTGGGCTGCTCCACGACCTCCGCGACCTGCGTGAGGATCGATCCGGTGACAGTAGACACGAAGAACATCTGGAAGACCTGGAAGTAGTTGAGCTTGGAGAAGAGACTCGCGTCCACCTCGGTGAGCGACAAGTGGCCCTCGTGCGTCGCCAGCATCCGGAAAACGACGTTCGAGAGCGTGTTCATGAGCGAGAGGATGAGCGGCGTGGACTGCTCGAGGAACTGCTGCAGCCACGGCTGCGTGTCCAGGAGGTGGCTCACGAACGACGACATCTGGCGGAGGTTGTCGGGTTTCGCGAGCGACGTGACAAAGGCGGTCGGGATTGTCCAAAAGAGCACGATGAGCAGCGTCGCGATGGCGGAGATGAGCACCCACGTGGACTTGGAGCCCTGCGGCAGCCCAAAGTTGTCCCACTGAACGTCGTCGATGTGCGGCGCCGGCTGGATGAGCATTCGGATCGGGTTCTCCGTCTGCAGCAGCTGCTGCGCGGCCTGGGCCGACCGGAGCGACTTGAAGCTCACGAACGCGCAACTGCGCATCACGTTTGGCTTGGAGTTGCTCGTCTCTGCAGTCGCGCTGCGGTCTTTGCCCTGAACCGAGGAGGGCTTGAGCAGCGGCTGGCTCTCGCCCGAGACAACCGACGTGGACGACTGTAGCGTAGTCGACAGCTTCTGCTGGAGGTTGCGCAGCGAGGACCACTTGGGCACCCCCGTGTCCGTGGAGCCGTACTGGGGCTTGGACTCCTTGATCGGGTCGAACTGGTCGTCGAGGATGGTCTTGCGCGTACTGACGATCTCCTGCGTCAGGCGCTGGATCTCCTGGCCATAGTAGTCAATCGAGTCCACCTCCTTGCCACAGCACATGCCGAGGAACTTGTAGTCAACCTTGAGATGCGGACGCACCACAGGCTTGTCATTGACCGCCTTGCCTCCTTCCAGCGCAGTCTTGTGCTTCGCCTCGGCGTCTTGGAGGTCGCTCTCGGCCGCCTCGAGACGGTACTGCAGCTGCGTGCGCTCGTCCACAAGCTTCTCCAGCTTGTCGGACTCCACACCGATGTAGACGCTGTAGACCGTGCCCGGGAAGAGGTAGTCCATGTACGCCATGAGCGTCTGCGGGCGCCGCAGCGCGTGCGGCAAGTCGGAGACCACGATCGAGTACTGCTGCGCGCCCTTCTTCGCGAGGAACGCGTGGCGGCGCTTGCGGTAAAGCGTGTACTCGGCGATGAGCAAGTACATGGTGTAGAACGTGATCACGTAGGCTGATAGCACCGTGAAGACCAAGCGCCAGTCGCCGGGACCGACGTTGGAGAGCGTGATGCGGTCGATCCAGTCCACGGACACGAGTCTCTCTGCGAACGACTCGACGCCTTCTGCGAGCACCACCGTGGCGTTCAGAGTCGCCACCGCCTTCGCGCTGCCTTGAGCCGGGAGCGAGAGCGGTGTCCAGCCGTAGATCGGGAAGAGCGCGAAGGACGAGACGATGCAGAGCAGCGCCACCTTCTGGCCAATGCGGATGAAGTGCAGGAAGACCCAGGCGTCGAGCCCGCACTTGTCGAAGATGTCGTCGTCCGAGATCGAGAGTACGAACGGGATCCACGCGAACCACTTGTCGCGCTTGTCGGCGGGGAAGCCAAATTGGTTCAACGGCTCGAAGAGGTTCGGCTTGCGGCGGCGCAGCACCTCGAAGAGCAGCCACGAGGCCGCGAAGAGCGGCAGGTACACGGCCGCGGTCGTGAGCAGCACGCTACTGGCCGAGTGCGCGTCGCCGTCCGCGGCCGTCGTCGTCGTCGTCGCGTTCCCTTCCATCGTGTGTTCTCTCTTCCTTGCGCCTTTGCGGGTGGCTCGCTTGTGCGGTGGAGAATGCCAATCAACGTGAATCTCGAGGCCGTTTATGCGAGACTGGCTATCGTAAACGAAACTCAGGTGGTTCCGACAAAGCTTTTTAAAGCGATTTGGTAAAATACGACCGGAACTGAGCCGCGGTTCGATGGCTGATTCACGGTCTGATGCTGGTCGCCATACATACCGAATCCACACCGGTACAGAAAACATCGAGCGGTACGATTCTTGATTCGTCAGAAGCTCAAACCAGTAAACGTACCCATGATTGGCTGAAACGGCGCAGAGTGGGTCCACGATCCAGCTTTCGACATTTTGAAACTCGTCATAAACCCAGAGAATGTCGGCGATCGGATTGGTGGAGCGCGAGGTGACTCTGGGTTATCTCGCAAAGAAGTCCAAGGCGTGAAAAGTAAATCGCTCGGAAAACAACCCATGCCAGTTGATTGGCCGAAACGGCAGCTCACTTGCGCCAAGTATGAGCGTGCGTTCGCTGGTGCCAGTTCTCCTTGGAGGATGCAAAGCATAACCAAAACAAGTGACGTGCAGTAAATTCCCACCTCCGCCGTCAGGACTGCAATTTTCGGGAAATAAACCCAAGGAGGTAGCACCAAAACACCCAAAGTTGGAGCTGATGCTTCCATCGCCGAAGCAAGTTGCGGCGGTCGTCTGCAAGCGAGCATGGCCGGCGCGCATCGACGAGCTTCCCGGCCGCTCCACTCAGTTCCCGAGTTTCCTGGTAGAGAGCAAGCGGCAAGGAAGCACCGAGCGTCTCGATGAACAAAGCGCCCTCGCCGTCCGGCGCCGCGTACGCGCAGCTGCAGACGCCGGCCAAGCGCGCGCACTGGGATAAGGATACTGCGTCCGGCGAGTCTGGAGCTCCGCCGAGCGTTGCTCAAGAAGCGCACATCGTGCCGCTCTCGACGCTCTTCACGTACGCGGACGCCACGGACAAGCTACTCATGGCTGTCGGCACGGTCGGCGCGCTGGCGGCTGGGCTTGGCCAGCCCGTGCAGATCGTGCTCATCGGCAACGTCATGAACGCCTTCAACCCGACGAACCTACCCGACGGAGCTACACTGCGCGCGAACGTCAACTCGGTCGCACTCAACTTCGTCTGGGTGGGTCTCGCCATGATCGCCGGCGGCTTCATCCAGGTCGCGTGCTGGTCGCTCACGGCGTCCCGCCAGGCCAAGCGCATCCGCAGCGTGTACGTGAGCGCGATCCTGACCAAGCACGTCGGCTGGTTCGATCTGCACGACTCCAAGCAGCTGGCCACGCGCGTTGCAGACTCCACGGTCACCATCCAGGAGGGCATGGGGCGCAAGATCGGCGACGGACTGCATTTTCTCTCCATGGGCCTCGCGGGTATCATCATCGGTCTCATCAAAGGCTGGGAGCTCGCGCTCGTGCTGCTCGCGTTCACGCCACTCATTGCGGCGACGGCGTTCGTGTCCATGAAGTTTATGGCCGCCGCGACGCAGACCGGCATCGAGTCGTACGGCGTGGCCGGCGCGGTCGCCCAAGAGGCGCTCGGCAACGTGCGCACAGTGCACATGTTCAACTCGATCTCGCACTTTGTGGAAAAGTATGGCGCGGCGCTGGAGAAGTCAACGAACGCGGGTATCAAGAAGGGGTTCGCAGTCGGCTGGGGCATGGGCGTCATGTTCTTCACCATCTACTGCACGTACGCCGCCGGGCTCTACTTTGGCGCCGTGCAGATCTCCAAGGACCAGCTCAACGGCACGCCGTGCACTGACCACGGCTGCTACGACGGCGGCAAAGTGATCACGATCTTCTTCGCCATCATCATGGGCGCCATGGCGCTGGGCCAGGCGGGGCCGAGTGTGCAGGCCATCTACGCCGCGAGAACGTGCGCGTACGACGTGTTCCAAGTGATCAACCAGGAGTCGGAGATCAATCCGCTGGACAGCAAGGGACGCACGTTGGAGAAGGTCGCTGGCGCCATCTCGCTGACGAACGTCGCGTTCGCGTACCCGTCGCGTCCAGAGGTGAACGTGTGCAGCGGGTACTCTCTGGACATCGAAGCTGGCGAGACCGTGGCGCTGGTTGGTCCTAGTGGCAGCGGCAAGAGCACGATCGTGTCGCTGCTGGAGCGCTTCTACGACCCACAGACCGGCTGCGTCAAGATCGACGGCGTGGACATTCGCGCGCTCAATGTCAAGTGGTTGCGCCAGCAGATCGGTCTCGTTGGCCAGGAGCCCGCTCTCTTTGCGACCTCCATCCTGGAGAACATTCGACACGGTTCGCCGGGCGCCACCGACGAGGAAATTCACGAAGCGGCAAAGAAGGCGAACGCATACTCGTTCATCATGTCGTTCCCTCGAGGCTTTGCAACGGAGGTCGGCGAGCGCGGCGCGCAGCTTTCCGGCGGACAGAAGCAGCGCATCGCGATCGCTAGGGCGATCATCAAGAACCCGCCGATCCTTCTACTCGATGAGGCCACGAGTGCTCTCGACACGGAGAGCGAGCGCGTCGTGCAGGAGTCGCTCGATTCGCTGCTGGCGACATCCAAGCGCACAACGATCATCATCGCGCACCGCCTGTCAACCATCCAGGGAGCGAGTCGCATCGCAGTGCACAGCGGGGGGAAGATTGTTGAGATCGGCTCGCACGAGGAGCTCATGGCGATTCGTGACGGACAGTACAAGAGTCTAGTCGAGGCGCAGAGTCGCGCCAACAGCAGAGAATCCAAGCACGTGCACGATCTGAAAGCCAACGAGCTCCAGCTACAGGCCTCGACAGCCAAGTGGGCCAACGTTGAGATCGAAGCTGAGAGCCGAGCCAGCATTTACAGCGACAAGCAGCAACTCGTGCTCGACGGCGAGCAAGACGAGGAGGTCAAAGAGGAGACGTACAAGGTGCCTGCGTCACGTATCTGGAAGCTCAGCAGTCCGGAGTGGAAGTTCTTTGCGCTCGGCAGTCTGGGGGCTGTGGTGAACGCCGCTGTGTTCCCACTCTGGGGCGTCATCCTGACCAAGATCATCGTGCTGCTCTTCGACGTCCAGAAGACCCCGAGCGAGATGCGCGCGGACGCCCGCTACTGGTCGCTGGGCTTCATCGTGCTCGGCGTCCTCTTCGGGGTTTCCATCGTTGTGCAGCACTACGGCTTCGCCGTGGCGTCCCAGAACCTCGTGTCCCGCGTGCGTTACAAGACGTTCAAGGCGATGCTGGAACAGGAGATCGGCTGGTTCGATCTGGACGAAAACACGTCCGGCGCGCTGGTGTCGCGTCTCGCCACAGACTCTGCCACGCTGCAGGCGATCACTTCCGAGACGCTCAATCAGGGCCTCGTCAACATCACGACACTGGGCATCGGCCTCGCGATCTGCTTCTACTACAGCTGGCAGATGTCGCTCGCGGCGATGGCGATGCTCCCGATTATCATGCTCTTCGCGCTCGTCCAGTCCGAAGCGCAGACGGGCAAGCTGAACGATCGCAAGAACAACAACGCAGACATCGACGCCGGCTCGCTGCTCTCGGAAGCGATCAGCTCCATCCGCACGGTCGCGTCCTTCAGCATGGAGCAGGCGATCAATTCATCCTACACGGGTTTCCTGGACGTCTCCAAGAGCGCGGACATCAAGGTCGGCGTCGTCGGCGGCATCACGTTCGGCGTCTCGCAAGGCGCGATGTACATCAGCGTGGCGTTCTTGTTTTGGCTCGGAGGCAAGTGGGTGTCGAAGGGCGTCATCACCTTTGAGGACATGTTCATGGTCATGATGGTGCTGGTGCTGAGCACCTTCGCGGTCGGCATGGCGGCGCAGAACCTCACGGACACGTCGAAAGCCAAGAAGGCGGCACAGAACGTGTTCCAGATCATCGATCGCGTCCCAGAGATCGACTCGACGGCGACAACAGGAGACAGCCCCGACGGTCTTAAGGGAGAGATCGAGTTCCACGGCGTCGCATTCGCGTATCCGTCTCGTCCCGATGCCCAGGTGTACAAGAGCTACAACCTGAAGGTCGCGCACGGCCAGACCGTCGCGCTGGTTGGCGCCAGTGGTAGTGGCAAGAGCACAGCGATTTCGCTCTTGGAGCGCTTCTACGACCCATCGTCCGGCAGCGTGACGCTCGACGGCAAGAACATCCGTCATCTGAACGTCACGTGGCTTCGCGAGCGCATCTCGCTCGTGAGCCAAGAGCCCGTGCTTTTCTCTGGAACTATCGCAGACAACATCGCAATGGGGAAGCCGGGGGCGACGCGCGAAGACGTCGTCGATGCCGCCATGAAAGCGAACGCTCACGACTTTATCTGCAACTTTCCCGATGGGTACGACACGGACGTGGGCGACCGCGGCGCGCACGTCTCGGGAGGACAGAAGCAGCGCATCGCGATTGCCCGTGCCATCCTGCGCGACCCAGAGGTTCTGCTGCTGGACGAGGCCACCAGCGCGCTGGACAACGAGAGCGAGCGCGTGGTGCAGGAGTCGCTCGACCGCTTGCTGGCGCTCAAGCAGCGCACGACCATCATCGTGGCGCACCGGCTGTCGACGATCCGCAACGCGGACCTGATTGCGGTCACGCAGGACGGCGCGATCGTGGAGCAGGGCACGCACAGCCAGCTCATGGAGATCCCCAGTGGTGTCTACAGGGCGCTGGTCGCGCGCCAGGTGAGCGCCACCACCGCTGCTGCGTAGCTGCTCGCAGACTTCAACATCCATCAACGAGGAGCTCATTCGTTTGTGATACAGACAACCCTCCCCAAGTCAATAAGCGTGCGGTGGATCGAAATCTATCACATTTCGACCCTTTATTGGTTTAGGAGGGGGATCGAATTGGGGAGGGGTTGACTGTCCAGGCGGAACGTTTCGAAGAAGAGAACCACACAAAAACAGGTCTGACTCGATTTCCAAAGAAACCCAAACGCGGGACGCTTGCATCTTTCGACTTTGCAGCGCGCGAGTGTGCCAGTGTCGCCATGTTCTCGCCGCCAATCGGAGCGGCGACGTGCAATGCCAATCCGTTTGCTGACCAACGCCAGTGCAGCCAGTGGACCGGCACGAAGCAGTCGTTTACAAATGCACGCGTTCGCCTCCAGGGCTGGCTGTCGTTCGCACTGCGCGAAGTGGCGCTTCGCGCAGTCGCGAACAAAGCAAAACGTGTGACGTGGCATTTGAAAGCCGCCGGGTGTCAGTGGCTCGATCACATTTGCTGCCGAGGCGGTCTCTCATACGCGCTGGTGGTTTGGCGTGCGAGCGATGTGAGGGGAAACAGATCGCGAGTGTTCTGCTGTTGATGGGAGCAAACAGACGCCTGCGGATCCAAAGCGCAAAATTTCAGTCTCGCGGTTGCCATACAAACTTCAAGTGCGATCCGAACCTCCACCCATTCCGCCACCGCCGTCGCCGGAAGTATACGGCCATTTGCTCCAGAGCCGAGACGTTCAGCTCACTCGCGAAAAGTCCCGACCGGAAGGACTTCCCAACCAGTACCACCAGCAGAAGAAATGAACGCCGCGCACTGGTTCCGCTGCGTCGCCGCCGCCGCCCTGGTGGCCGTCGCCGCCCTCACGACGACGACCCACGCGACCGCCCCCGCGGGCTCGGCGTCCTCTGCCAAGACCACCTCATCCGCCGCCGCGACCTCTTCGTCATCGTCGTTCATCGAGTTCCGCTCCGTCAAGGGAAAGCTGCTGGCCAACAACGAGACGTTCTACATCAAGGGCATCAACTGGTTCGGCTTTGGTACGGCGCATGTGTATTTCGTTTCTTTTCGTTTGCTGGCGCCCGGTCATAGACGCTGCTGCATATGAGCTGACACGCGTAATTTGCTGTTCGGACAGAAACGATCGAGGGCGTGGTGCAGGGGATCTGGCCGTACGCCACGACGATTGAGGACGCGCTCGACCTGTTCAAGGACAACGGCTTCAATGCCGTCCGACTGCCGCTTGCCATGGACTCGGTCATCAACGACCCGGTCGTCAGCAGCGACCAGACCGCCGGCACACCGTCGCTCGCCGGAAAGACGTACCTGGAAGTGCTCGACACGTTCGTGAACGAGGCGCGCAAGCGCAACATCCTCGTGCTCTTCGACAGCCACCGTATCGAGGCGTCGGAGCCAGACTTCCCTGATGTCGCCGAGCCGACGAAGATCACCCCTGCGCTCGAGAAGCTCGCGACGCGCTACTGCACCAACCCTTCGACCTGGAACGTGTTTGGCATCGACATCAAGAACGAGCCGAAGGGTACCGCGACCTGGGGCTCTGGTGAAGAGTCCACTGACTGGCGCCTCGCAGCTGCTACGATCGGAAACGCCGTGCTCGCGAAGTGCGAGCGCTTGTTGATCTTCGTGGAAGGCGTGCAGACCAACATCAAGGGCTCCACGCTCTCGTGGGGCCAAGCAGGCGGCTCGCTGCAGGGCGCCAAGGCATACCCCGTCAAGCTCACGAACATGGAGAGACTGGTCTACAGTCCCCACGTCATCTCCCCTGGTGTGGACTACAAGTCGCCGTGGTGGGTGGACACGTCGTTCCCGAAGAACATGCCGGACGTGTGGGATTCGTACTTTGGATCTGTCCCAACGGACACCGGGAACGCCGTGGTGGTCGGCGCCTGGGGAGCCAAGATGGAGGGCAACGACAAGAAGTGGGCCACCACGCTCAGTACCTACCTGAGCGACAACAGCATCGGCTCGTTCTACTGGGCGTTCAACCCGCAGTCGGCCGATACGGGAGGCTTTGTGAAGGACGACTGGAAGACGCCAATCGCCGAGCGAGCGGAACTGTTGTCTTCGCTGCCGAACACAACGCTCGACACGCTTCTCGAGAAGTACGCCAAGTGCAGCGGCACGTGCACGGGAAATGGCAAGTGCACGGATGGTCTGTGCGTGTGCTACGCTGGCTGGACCGGCCCTCAGTGCGAAATCTGTACCCCTGGTGACAAGACTGCGTGTGGAGATGCCGGCACCTGCCAGGACGACAGCACGTGCACTTGTGACACTGGGGTGGACGGTAAGTACTGCGACGGCGGCGACTGTGACAACGTGAACTGCGGAACCAGTAAGAATGCAGGATGCGTGAGCGGCACGTGCGTGTGCAGCTACGGCTGCGTGGGCAACTCGTGCACGCACTGCGCTGCTACTGATGCGGGACTCTCCAGCTCGGGGAGCTCGAGCGCGGCGATTTTGTGCGACACCTGCCCAGCGCTGCAGGTTCAGTCCGGTGCCGCGTTCTACTCTGTCGCGACCGTGCACGTTATCGCGACGTCGTTGTTGGCCTGGTTTGCGTTCGCATAGATGTCTTCGCCCGCCAGGGGATCTGATGCATCGTTCGTTTAGGAAGAGTAACGAAGCGAATGAAAGCGCTCTTGCAAGCCAACGGGAGTTGCCTCTCATGCCGTTCTTGGTCAAGATTGACATTTTTGTGACAGCGAAGTGCAGGAACTCGGACATGGAGGGACGTGCACTCGGCCGCCGCCGCGCAGACTCGGATGTCGGTCCGAGTGCGCCGACCTTCATCACGCCAGAAGCGCCAGGTTGGCATTTGCACGTACGATTTTTGCGAGAAGCATGAGTTCGGTCATGGTCGCGTCATGGCGCGGTCACAAGGGATGCTTGCGTTCGCAGTTGTACGTAACATGCTGGACGATTACAGTCGAGCGCTTGGGCAAGTGCCGAAGATCTTTTTGCCCCCTTCGCTCGATGAATGTGCCAACTACCAAATCTCTTGGCAGCACACCATCGCGCGGTTGCGTCCAGCTTCGAAGTGCAACGTGCTCACGAAAGCCAGGCGCCTGTCGTCGTGTATTGCAGTGACAGCAGTGCGGACCGGTGTTTCGACCAAGTGCAGCGACGCCACACAAACGCCGGGACTCGATGTGTCGTGTGACGTCACGAGGTCTAAACCCTAATCTGCAGCCCTACCGGTTTTTGAGGACGTCGCATGATTACCGGAGACCTGAAAGAGCAGGAGTCGCCAGAGCTTGCCACATTTCAGTCCGATTCCACGTTCAGTCCAACACGAGGAGGCAGAAGCAAATTGAGCCAAGAAGAGCCGAGCCAGCGATGATGCCCCGCGACGCGCCGTCTGCCGACGACCTGGCGACTATCGAGAGCATCGTGCACGACCTGAAGGAGGACAGCGCGGCGTCCAAGCGCAAGCGCCACGCGCTCTCGATGGCGCGGGGCCGCTCCCGGCAGCGCGAGACGCTCGCGCGCATGCGCAGCCAGCGCGTGCACCTGCAGGGCGAGCTGCAGCGAGCGCTCGACGCGCGTCGACGACGTCACGACCAGAACGACATGGCGCGCAACATCGCGTTGCTGCTCTCGTCACGCGGGCATGCTCTTCCAGTAACACCACCGACGGTTCTGGCTTCAGCAGCAGCAGCAGCGACAGCAGGAGCAACGACAGAGCTCTTCCCGCAGTATGTCGCGGCGGTGGAGCTGCAGAACTCGCTTCAGAACGAGATCGAGTCGCTACAGACGCGCATGGAGCAGTACAAGATCTTCGAGGCCGCGCTGCAGATCGACACGTCGCTGCTTCTCAAGGACCCATCGTCGTCGTTGGCTGGCGAGGCGCTTCGCAACGCGTCGCCGGTGAAGAACGACTCGAGTGGCAGCACGCGGCGAGGCTTCTGGACGTTCTTCATGGACGACGAGGAGCCATTCTTCTTCGAGCCGTACGACGTGCCGACGGCGCGCGAGATGCTCCGGACCATGTACAAGGACAGCAAGCAGTTCAACGCGCTCTTCACGAACCGTCAGCTGGACGAGTGCTGCGAGAACCACTGCCTCGGGTGGACGGTGCAGCGGTCCGTGGCCGAGAAGCAGCACCTACGCTTCCACTTCACGAAGCGCGTGACCTGCAGCTCGAGCGCCGCAACGGCTACTGATATGCTCCGCGAGACGTGGAAGACGTTCCACACGCCGCAGCTCTACGCGCGCCTCTACCGCACTGTCATGATCTCGCGCGTGATCCAGCAGGTGGATGCGTCCACGAGCGTGATTCTGCGCAACTCGCCCAGCGACAACCGCACGCACCACGTGCGCATGGTCACGATGGTCTCCAAGGTGCAGGACTACAACGACAAGGGACAGCGCACGCACTCGGTGCTGACGCTCGTGGTGGAGCCGCCCGATACCGCGCAGGGTCGCAACGGCGTCATGTTCATCCGCAAAGGGTACACGTATATCACTTTCACGGAGATCGAGGACGACCCGAGAGGCCCCATGGTCGAGATCACATACGGAGGGAATGGTGACTGCCTCAATGAAGCGCACGCGATGTATCTGTTGATCGAGACAGGCGCCGTGCTCGTGCGCTGGGAGCAATACGTGACCCCGCAGCGCCTCGTCACTGGGCAGTGAGGACAGCAAGGGCGTGCAAGTAAGCGCTCAAGTGTCCATGCGGTGGGCCAATGTATCTGTATTTATCGAATGGTGCACATGTGGTATGATTTGAGGCGCACATGTGATATGATTTGAGGCGCACATGTGATATGAGTTGAGGCGCATGGAGAGCGAATATGTGTATTTCGTTTCGATGGTGTTGTGGCGACGTATAATGAATTGGCGCACCTCGGTTGGTTCATTGTCTGTCCTGCTCGTTGTCTGTCTGTAATGGTCATTGTCTGTCTGTAATGGTCATTGTCTGTCTGTAATGGTCATTGTCTGTCTGTAATGTTTACTATGTGTCTATAATGCAGTCTGTAGGGTTTTGATAGAAAGCTGTTTACCTATATATATGTCCGGGCCGATGGACGTTCATCAGCGGTTTTGGGCTACCGCGAAAGCAACTGTAAGGAGGGTTTATGTAGTATATAAAATTTGCTGCCATGGATCGGTCACCGCTAATGCCGT